>PVJX010003044.1:0-115612 GCA_004027295.1 Dolichotis patagonum | reverse complement strand
ATAGATGCAAAAATTCTCAATAAAATATTAGCAAACAGGGTACAGCAAATCATCAAGATTATTCACCCCAACCAAGTGGGATTCATCCAAGGAATGCAGGGATGGTTCAACATATGTAAATCAATAAATGTAATCCACCATATCAATAGAGTCAAAAGGCAGAACCACATGATCATCTCTATACATGCAGAAAAAGCTTTTGATAAGGTCCAACACTCATTCATGATAAGAACCTTATAGAGAATTGGAATAGATGGTTTTTACCTCAATATGATAAAGGCTATCTATGACAAACCTATAGCCAGTATCATATTAAATGGCCCAAGACTGAAAGCCTTTACCTTAAAAGCAGGTACAAGACAAGGATGTCCCCATCACTGCTCCTATTCAACATAGTACTGGAAATACTAGCCAGAGCAATTAGACAAGAGAGAGAAATAAAAGGAGTGAAGATAGGAAAAGAAGAAGTTAAATTATCATTATTTTCAGATGACATGATACTTTACATAGAAGACCCCCAAAACTCCATTGAAAAACTCCTAGATATAATAAATAAATTCAGCAATGTAGCTGGATACAAAGTCAATACTCAAAAATCAATAGCATTCCTATACACTAACAACAAAAATACTGAGAGAGAAGTAAGAGAAGCCACACTGTTTACACTAGCATCCAAAAAAATGAAATACTTAGGAATTAATCTCACAAAATATGTAAAACAGCTACACAAGGAAAATTATAATACCCTGAAAAAGGAAATTGAAGAGGACCTCAGAAAATAGGAAGACATTCGCTCCTGTTCATGGATAGGAAGAACAAACATTGTGAAACTGGCCATTCTCCCAAAATTACTATACAGATTCAACACAATCCCAATCAAAATACCACTTACATACCTCATAGATCTAGAGAAATCACTCCTAAAATTCATCTGGAACCAGAAGAGACCTAGAATAGCAAAGGCAATTCTAAGCAGTAAAGGCAAGACAGGAGGCATCACAATCCCTGATTTGAAATTATACTACAAAGCTACAGTAATAAAATCAACATGGTCCTGGAATAAAAACAGATCTGAAGATCAATGGAATAGACTGGAAGATACAACCACAACCACAAATTCACTCAACCACCTTATCTTTGAGAAAAGGGCCAAACATGTTCGCTGGAAAAATGACAGTCTCTTCAACAAATGGTGCTGGAACATTGGCTATCTATATGCAGAAGACTAAAACTAGACCCATGCCTATCACCATGTACTAAACTAAAATCTAAATGGATCAAAGATCTCAATCTTAAAACAGAAACACTAAATCTGTTGGAAGACAAAGTAGGTAAAAACCTCGAAGATATAGGGGTAGGTAGAGAATTCATGAACAAGAATCAAACTGCATGGGCAATACTTCCCAGAATCAATAACTGGGACCATATCTTATTAAAGAGTTTCTGCATGTTGAAAGAGATTTCCAGCAGAGTGAAAAGAAAACCCACAAATTGGGAAAAAATCTTAATGGATTGTCCCTCAGACAAAGGACTTCTATCTAGAACTTATAAAGACTTTTTAAAAAAATCAAACCCTCAAAATTCAAAGATTCAATCCAAAAATGGGCATCTGAAATGAACACACAGTTCTCAGATGAAGAAATATGAATGGCAAATAAATACATGAAAAAAATGTTCAGCATCTTCAGTCATAAGAGAAATGCAAATTAAAACTACACTGAGATTCCATCTCACCCCAAAAAGAATGGCCAGGATAGAAAAAACTACCAACAGCAAGTGCTGGAGAGGCTGTGTGGAAAAAGGAACTCTTCTGCACTGTTGATGGGAGTGTAGACTGGTGCAACCACTGTGGAGATCAGTCTGGAGATTCCTCAAAAAGCTGGGTTTGGAAGTCCCATTTGACCCAGCTGTTCTGCTCCTACGCATATTCCCAGAAGATCTGAAAACATCATACCACAGTGATTTATGTGCACCCATGTTTATAGCAGCACAATTTGTAATAGCCAGATCTTGGAAACAACCTAAGTGCCCATCAACTGAGGAATGGATTAAAAAGTTGTGCTATTTTTATACAATGGAGTACTACTCAGCTATAAAGAATGATCACATTGAGATATTTATAAATAAATGGACACGACTTGAGACAATACTCATAAGTGACATAAACCAAACTCACATGTGTAAATACTGTATAGTCTCCCTAGTATGAGAGTTGGTAAGGGTATATAAGATTTTATGGTAATCATGATTTCCCATTTCACTGCTTTGTATCCTTTCAATGTTTTCATTCATCAGTTGGAATGGTTTTATTCTGTTTTGTTTGACTTTATTATGCATGATGGTATGAACAGCTATTTTGAAGAAAACAAAAATATTATGGCAGCCATTGCTGATTTAATATCACCTTCCTTAGAAGTCCTACCATGCTTCTACTCTGCTATTACCATTGGTTCTATCATGTTGTGTCTTATTGGGATTTTAATATATGTGATAGTATAAACAAATCTTTTTATTCAAAATGAGATATTATAGTAGCCATTGATCATAGTTATTCAGTTTAGAATGTCCTGTAATTCTTTCATTCTCTTGAACGGTTTTATACTATTGTGTCATGTTTGATATTATTGTATCTGAAACTATGCTTAACTATAGCAAAGAAAGTGATATTTTGACAGCTATTGTTAATGTCCGGTTGTCTTGTTTTAAAGTGTTGTGTTGCTTATATTGTTCTGTTCTGATCTGCTTTGTTCTGCCCTCTTTTGTTTTATTCTCTTTAAAATAAAAAAAAGTAATAAGAACTGTAGGAGTAATAAAACCCAAAATGCCTAATTGCTACTGTAAAAAAGAGAGCAAAAGAAAGTGCTCTAAAGGATGTAACTGCATGTATGTTTAAGTGTGGAAGAGAGATGACCATACTACTGCTTTTGTTAGATTGTTGAGCAGAACTGTTAATAGTCTCACTGTTTGAATGCCTACTTTGTATGCTTTAATTTTATAACTTGAACAACTATTTCCAAGATGACAGTATGTAACTTATCAACTAGTGATTTCTTAGTGGGGTTTTTGTTGTTGTTGTTGTTGTTCTTTTCTTTTTTTCCTTTGGAATTCTGTATTGTTGCTACCCTTTTTTCTGTTTTGTTTGTTTGGTTTTTTTTCTTTCTAAATAAAATTTTTAGAAAATGTCTTCCAAAATCATAGAGCATATCAGAAAGTGGAAAGATAGTCCCTACTCCTAGAGAGTCAGAACTAATACAGTCAAAATGACCACACTTCCAAAATTAATGCACATACATATTTAATTCAATCCCCCTTAAAATCTCAATAGCATTCTTCACAGAATGGAGAAAGCAATTCTAAAATTGATACAAAACCAGAGGAGCAAAAGCAGTCCTGGGTAAAAAGAGCTAAGAAGGAGGCCTCACAATGCTGGATTTGAAGTCATACTACAAAGCTATTGTAATAAAAACAGCATGGTTCTGGCAGAGAAACAGACATGTGGATCAATAAGGCAGAGTAGAGGGTGAAGAAATAGTACATTCAACTATTTAATCTTTGACAAAGGGATTAAAAACACACATGGGGAGAAAGTCTCTTTAATAAACAGTGCTTGGGAAACTGGCTCTCCACATGCAAAACATTGAGCCTAGACCCACATTGATCAAACAACTAAATGTTAAACAGAAACACTTAACCTGCTGAAAGACAAAATATGTAAAACTCTTGAAGCCATAGGTACAGATAAAGACTTTCTGATTAGAACCCCAGTTGCACAGAAAATAGTTCCAAGAATCAACAAATGGGATCATATTAAATTAAAAATCTGCACTTCCAATGAAACAGCTAAAGAGGTGAAAAGACAGCCTACAGAATGGAAAAAAATTGCCAGTTATTCCTCAGATGGGGGGCTCATATCTAGAATATAAGGAACTCAAAAAGATTAGACCACCCAAAATAAAAGACCCAATCAAAAAATGGACAAGCAGAATGAATGGGTACTTAAGAGAAGAAGTACAAATGGCCAATAAATACATGAAGAAAGGTTTAACATCACAGGCCATTAGAGAAATGCAAACTAAAACAATAGTGAGACTCCATCATATGCAGAAAGAATGGGCATCATCAAATCAAACAATAACAAATGCTGGAGAGGCTATAGGAAAAAAAAGAACCCTTCTACATTGCTGGTGGGAGTGTAATTTAGTACAACCATGAAGAAAATCAGTATGAAGTTTCCTCAAAACACTAAAGCTATAGATTCCATTTGACCCAGCTATTCACCTTCTAGGTATCTTCCTAGAAGAGATAAAGACATAATGTTACAGAGATACACACATACCCATGTTTACAGCAGCACAATTCATAATAGCTAAATCTTGGAAAGTGGCCCGTATGTCTATTAAATGAATGGATAAAGAAAATATATTTATACACCATGGAGTACTACTCTGTTAGTAAGAACATAAACCTGAGTCATTTGTAGGAAAATGGATGCCCCTTGAGACCATACTGTCTAGTGAAATAAATCAGACACACAAGCTTAAATATCATATTGTCTGTTTTATATGAGAATCCCAGAGTAAAAATAAAGAGAAAAATAAACAATATATAATAGGAAGTAGAGAGCTAGATCATTCTCAAATAGGAAGTGAATCAAGAGGTAGAGGGCCAGGGAGAGACAGAGGGGAACAGGGATGAGAAAAGGATGGACACGTGCTGTGTGCATGGACCACTCTCCCACAGCGACTATAAACACTGGGTACTGCATTCACGTATGGGCCAATTCAAGTCATTTTAAAAATCCTTCTAAGATTTTGAATTCCGGAAACTCACAAAAGAGATCAAATGAGAGAACAAAAATTACCAACATAAAAATCAAGAGGAAAAGATATTTTAAAACAGTCATAAATTAAACTTTAAGTAAATGGAAATATATATTAACACAGGTAATAAACCCTTTCTTTTGAATACAAAAGATTAAAAATAACATAAACGTTTAAAATGATATGCTAAAACATTAAAATAGTATAAATGTTTAAAATGATATGATAAAATATTAAAAATAATATAAATGTTTAAAATGATACAATAAAATGTTAAATAATACATCATTAATATAATCTTGGAACAGAATCACCCTTTAAAAGCCTGATGCCTAAAGGAGGGATCTGAACATGGGAATGGTGAGACTCTCATATTAAAGAAAAAAATCTAAAAATAAAATTAAAAAGCAACAGACAAAATTTTTGCAATGCATATGAAAAGTAAAATAGAAGCCAAGAAGAAATACAAGAAATCTTGTAAAACAGTACCTCACACAAAAAAGTTGCTGAATTTTACCGATAATAAAGCAAATTAAAAGAAAAATAGATTTACCAATTATCCTTTATAATGATAGTGGTACAAATGAAAAAATGTCTCTTGCTGGGAAAAATAGGAAGAAATACATGCTTGTACATGGCTAGGGGAAGAATCTGCTGTTAAAACCTTCTAAAAGTCACTTCTAAGGTAACTATGTAATTTATCAGCTAGTGATTTCTCAGTTATTTTTTTTAAATTCTGTATTATTTCTACACTTTTTTCTGTTTTGCTTTTTTTCTCTAAATGAAAAAAGAAAACACCAAAAAAAGTCACTTTGTTTTGAAATATATGTCAAAATTTCTAAAAATATAATTGATCCATGTATCTGAATTTTGGGACATAATTATAAGACAATAACAAGTATATTGTGATGTACATGACTGAAAGTAAAGTTTATAATTCTGAATATTCACATATAGGTTCTATAAAGTAATCACATTATCCACACCATGAAATATTATTTAAGCATTACGATGATGAAAGATGCCCTTTTGTGGACCCCAAAAGATATTCTCTAATATTATAAGTGAAAAAGTCAACAACTGAGGATATTGAGCGAGTGACCCAAAGATCTACCCTTTCACAAAAATTATTTAAAAATTCTCAGGAACTCGTGGCTTGACAGATGAACTTTCCCTAGCATTTAAAGAATAATTATCAGCAATGCTCAAACTCTTCCAAACAAAATCACTTTCAAATTCATTTCACAAGGCAAGGATTACCTGACACCAAAGCTAGATAAGAACACAACAAGAAAAGAAAGCTTCAGGCCAATATTCCTGATTATCACAGATGTAAAAATCTGCAACAAAATACCAGCAAACTAAATCAACAGAGTATTAAATAGATCCTGCATCATAATCAAGTGGGACTTACGCCCAAGATAAAAGAATGATTCAATGTACACAAACCAAAAATGGTGGTACACAACACTAACAAAGTGAAAATTATATCTCAATAGATGTAGAAAAAGCTCCTGGGAAAAATCAACCTACTTTCATGACAAAAAAATAAAATTCAACAAATTACATATGGAAGGAACGTGCCTCAATATAATACAACTCATATATGACAAGCCCACAGCTACCGTTGTGCTTGATTACTATAAAGCTGAAAGTTTTTTCACTAAGATGGAAAATAAGACAAGGATTCTCACTTTCATTGCTTCTATTCAACATAATACCAGAGGCCCTGGGTAGAGCAGTTTGGCAGAAAAAGGAAATAAAATATATTCGAGCTACAAAGAAAGACGTTGAACTGTCCCTGTTTGCAAAAGACATAGTCTTGTTCATAGAAAACTCTCAAGACTCTCAGAAAATGATTAGAATTCATAAATTAATTCAGTAAAATCAATATATAAACCAGGCCTCATGGCACAGGCCTGTAATCCCAGCGCTCTGGAAGGCTAAGGCAGGAGGATTCCAGGTTTGAGCACAGCTGGGGTAATTTAGTGACTTAGCTAGACCATGACTCAAAATAAAAAATTAAAAAGGAGATGTATCTCAGTTTGAAGGCCCTGAATTCAATTCTCAAAACCAAATAAGAATAGTTATAGTAGTAATAGTAATAATAATAATAATACAAAACCAATGTAAAAAATCAATTGAATTTCTACACAACAAAAAAAACTAGATGAAAATGCAATTAAGAAAATAATCTCATTTACATCAGAGTATAAATTTAACCAATGATATGAAAAATCTTTCCACTACAAACCATGAAACATTAGTGAAAGACACAATAAAAGAAGACACAACTAAATGGAAAGATGTCCTAAGCTCATAGATCAGACCAATGAAAGCATCAAAATGTCCACACTACTCAAAGCAATTCCACATACCCATGGCAATTCCTAGCAAAATTCCAATGACATTTTTCATAGAACCGCAAACATGATCCTAAAATACATATGAAACAACAGAAGACTCCAGATAAAGAAATGCTGATAAAAATGACAAAGCCAGAGGCATCCTACTTTCTGGTTTCAAATTATGCTGCAAGACTGTCATAGTCTAACAGCAAAGTAATGGGAAAACAATGGGATAGAATAAAACTCCTGGAAGTAAACCCACACAACAGCCAACACACAAACGGGACAAAGATAGGCTTCAATAAATGGAGTTGGAAAAACTGGATATCCGTACAAAAACAGAACGTGGCCCTTATGCTATACACAAAAGACAACTCAAAATGAATTAAAGACTTAATACAAGATCTTGAACCATAAAATTTCTAGATTCATACACTGGGACTTTGTTTCATCCCCTCCCTACTCTGTCTTTTTCACCTCCCTGAGCAACTTGTTGCCATTCCCTAATCAAAGCTCTCTCTCAAGGAGCTTCCCTGAGCTTCAGAATCAGGGACCCAATATATCTTTGGAGTCTTGCAGTCAATAGGCTATTGTCGAATATCTCAGTACAGGGTAAATCCACCAATCCACAGGAGTTGTCTGTGATTCCTACTGAGAAAGTCCCTTAGGTGCTCTGCCAGGAAAATCCCTTTAGTGCCCCTTTCCTTCTCCAGGTCTCCATTGTCCTGCAGAGTGGGCCCTGCACAGTCAGCCACCTTCTCCCTCCTGCACCACGACGTGGCCTCAGAACTGTTGACTTCTTCTCCTGCTACCTACTGCTTTCTACCCGAGATGCTTTGATACCTAGCACCTTTCTGCCATTTGCATTTAAGGTCTATTGTTACCACCTCTGTGACATCTTTGCCAGTGGTCTCTCTTTGTAGGTCTTCTCTATCACCTCTGTTTTGTCCTCTTCCTCTGAAATTTATTGCATTTATTCACGTGTTTATTTGTTTATTATCTACCTTCCCCCAGTTGTATGTAAGCTCCATGGCTATGTGCATTTCGTGCTTCCTGTTATGACTCCCTGTCAGAGGAGGGAATGGATGGATGAATTCATTAGTGAATGTTTCAAATTACTTTGCGTTGAAGTTATTTTAGAACAGTTTTGGATGGAGAGAAAAAATCACAAAAATAGTGCAAGTTTCCACGTATGCTACATCAAATTTTCTCTATTATTAATACGTTTTTAAAATTTCTTTTAAGTTTTATTAGCAAGCCGTGGCCACCCCAGGACAAGAAACAACAGTTTCCTGAACTCCGCGCCTTGTTGGAACTTAGGGCCCTGGGAAAATGAGCATCCAGGCTGCCACCCTGGTAAGTGGCTGTGAGCCTACCCACGCACAGGCTGAGACTCAAACATGCCATCTCCCACCCCTACCCCCACCCGCGTTAGCAAGTGTCAGCCAGAGATCTGAGCATCTCTTGGGAGGTTGACCATATGTAATATAGCAAATAAGGGGGATTTCCTTTTACTATCTCTTTGAAGGCAAATATTTTTATTGCCATTTTGTTTTTTTCCTGAATAATGGTATTGCTCTATTCAATATTCTGTTTTGATAAGTTCTATAATATTCTGTATTTCTTTTGATTTTCCTATATCTGATTGAAAGAACAACTATTGTGAAGATAACGAGATATACAATGGTACCTATTACCGTTATCCCGGTAACCTGCTGTGAAGTTCTGTACCAATTTCACTACACTGTCTCAGTTGGCTTTATTCTATCCTGTTCTGTTGTATATTACTACCTCCAAGTTAATAAAAATTAAATTTAAAAAATAGAACATGAGAAAACAAGGTAACAAAATACCTCCAAAAACTCCCAACTCCACCAAAGCTGATCCATGGGGCATGGATGAGGAGAAACTCAAAAACAAAACAACAGAATATATAAGGTGATTAAAAAGGAAATAGCAACAACAAAACAGATCGGTAAGGTACTGAGCAAGCTGAAACATGATATAACTAAACAGATAATGGACTTAAAAAGCAAAAGGAGGAAAAGAAAGTGCTCTAAAGGATACAACTGCATGTATGTTTAAGTATGTAGGATTAATAACCGTATTACTAAGTTTTTTTGGATCATTGAACAGAACTGTTTGCAGCCTCACTGTTTGAATATCCACTTTGTATGCTTTAATTTTGTAACATGAACAACTATTTCTAAGAGGACAATATGTAATTTAGTGATTTCTTACTGGTTTTTTTGGAAATTCTGTATTATTTCTACCCTTTTTTCTGTTTTGCTTTTTTTTCTCTTTCAATAAAATTTTTTTAAAAGATTTAAAAGTTAAGTTTTATTAGTACGTGTTTGTAGTATATGCAACCTGCAATCATCTTGGGAAGCGGACACAGGTGCATAATTCATCTTGTTCCTTATTCTTTATTCCCTTTCCTTTCCCTCTGCCTCTCTCGCTTCCCCTCTAATTCCCATTCCTTATTTTCTTACCTCATGGTTAGGACATACAATTTTCGCATTCACTGAGGTTATTAAGTTCCTGTACATGACACACCCTCATTCTACTTATTTCCCCTCCTTTCCCCCTCATTACTCACCCTTGGTCTCTTGAACCCCTTCCCATTTGCAAGAGAGTCATCCCCTTGTTTCCTCCTATCCATCGTTTATTATTCTCTTTGTACTCTACTTTGCTCAAGTGAGAGATACCGTACGATATTTAAGCTTGTGACTGGTTTAGTTCACTCAACATTATATTTCTAGGCACATCCATTTTTACATTTGCATGATAAAATTGTCAAAGTTCATGAACCAATACCAATATATTATAACTGACTAAAATCTGCAGATCATTCAGGTTCCCTTAGTATTTCTAAGGATGCCACATTACATGTGCTTGTCATGCCTCATTAAGCTCCTTTTAGTTGTACTAGTTTCAAAGATTTTTAAAAATTTTGGATTACCTTGATAGTTTAAAAAATACTAATCAGGAATTTCATGGAACATCTCTTAACTTGGATTTGTCTCCTGATTAAACTAGGCCTATAGGTTTTGGAGAGGATGATCTCAGAGACTGAAGTGCCATTTTTATCACACCATATACAGTTACGACACAAATGACATGACTTGAAGTGTGGGAGTTGACCTTGATCTGACTACCATGTTTCTCCCACTACCAAGTTCCTTTTTTCCCACTTCTTATGGACAATCTTGATTGTTGACTTGGATTGAGATATCAGAGAGGTGACTGGGTTGCAAGGACAGTAACCTCATCAATAGATTAACTCCTTGTTGAATTCATAGCTGAATGAGCTATTCGGAGTTAGGGACTAGTGAGAGAAGGTAAGCCACGCGGGATGAGTGACTCTAAAGGGTATAACTCCTCTTGGGCTTTGGTCCTGCTCTCTGCTTCCTGGATGCTATGCCCTTCTGGATGCTCCTGTCTTGGAGCCAGTTGACCATGAACTGAAACCTTGGAAACCATGAGGAAATAGATCTCTCCTCCTTTAAGCTGCAGATATCAGATGTTTTGTCCCCGCAGCTGAAAGATGATTAACATACTCCTGTTTCCATATTATGCTCTTCAGCATGAAGTCATTACATACAGTCCACATTTAAAGAGAGGGAAGTTACGCTCCACCAACTCCAGGAGAAAGGATATATGTAAATTATTTGGAAGTCTTCTGCATGACACATTTGTCTATTCTCATCTATTTATTAATTCAATCATTATGTGTATCAGTACGGACTCATGGATATTTGTTATAATTTAGGTTATAATAGAATACCACTGTATTTTGTATCTAAATTATTCTGACTTATTTGGAACCTTTTAGGAACCTTTTTTTAGGAACCTTTTAGGTCCTCTCTATGATGCTCTGATGTCTCTGCCTCTGTTTTGGTGCTGTAACACTGCCTTACTCTCTGATAATACAAGATTTTATATGTTCCCTAACCCAGACCCAGGGCCAGCCATTTCCCTCAGCAGTCTTGGCTCCCTTACTTGGAGAATGAGGTTAGAACCCAAGATCTGTTTACTAGGTGTTAAATCACTTTTGAAAAACTCTGATATGATTCAAAGCAGGAAAGAACATATTAAAATTAACATTTTTATCCATTACTGTTATTATAGTCAGGGGTTGTGCAGAGAACAATTAGAATCAGGACATGGAATTTATAATATTTTTATGATGGTCACCCAGTGTTAACATAAGAAAATGCAGGAAATCTATTCACAACACCAAAGACATAGAATATTTAGCCAAGGGCCTAAATCCCACAGCATTGTCCCACATGGGCCCAGACAAAGACCCAGAGCTCATGACAATGCCTCCCACGAGCCCAGCTGGAGGTCTAGAGCCCACAAGGACTCACGCCAGTCTCTTTTACGGATCTGTGCTTAGAAGGCCCAAAAGTCAGCGGTGGAAACTAGGAAGTCTATGCCAGCAGGGTAAAGGAGCTGTGCTGATAGGTTGAGGATTCTATGCTGGAGCCAAGAAGTCACACTCACAACAAAAATGAGGGCTGTCCTGATAGCACCTCAGCCATCCTCGGCAACACGGAGGCCCCAAGCTCCTCCAATGACAAGCACAGTCAAGTACATGCCAGGAAGCCAGTGTGACAAGTCCAACCTGGAGACCAAGAAGCAAACGTCTTCCCCTCCAAAGCCAGGAAGCGATGCTTGATGTGAGGGCCAGAGCTTCTCCAGGAGAACCTAATGGCTCAAACAGCAACACATAGGAGACCTCACAATGCCTCAACGCCCTCAATGCTCTTCTTTCTCCTTCTCCATGTCTCCATTTATGCTGGCAGCCTTCCTCAGGTAAAACATCTCCGCTCAGCGCCACGTTGATATAATCCAGCTGGCATTAAGTTGACCACCAGTTCTCAATCCATAACAACGGTGAAGGAATAAATGATAAAATTTTTCTGGGAAAGTAACAATTTTCCATGCTACTTGGATACAATTTTAATGTTATATTCTCAGACCTGATATTCTGCTAATTGCAAGTATTCTTCCCATATTACTTATAGTTATTTATAATAACATTATTTATAATATCACAATATTAGAAAAGCCAAGCAACATGGAATGTTAATAAATAACAAGAATCATTAAAAAGTAAGTCTAAGCCACCTTATTTATTTTGTAAGAAAGGGAAATACTAAAGGTCCACACATCTTTAGATACAATGAGGTAATAGGTATTATGTGAATAAGGAACAACAACGTTCTATACATAGGCAGATATATGTATTTGGCTTATAACTTTTAATATTGAAATGCATGTATATTACATTGTGTTTATATGGAAATATCTTCAAACATGGAAAAAAATTTCAAAATGTTCACAGTGGTAGCCTCTGCTTTTATTTATTTATAATCACAGCAAAAACCAAACACAAAGTAATTTTATCATTTTAAACATCTATGTAAAGTGGATATCTAAACAATTACTGTTGGCCACTTATATTTGGTACATGACTAACTTAGCTATGTGCTGAGAGACGCCATGGTTTGCTGACAGGAGCTCCTCATGCCGAAAGAAGGGCTTTTCCCAGGAGCTGCGCCTGGCCCCCCTTAAATAACAGCAAACTGATGACCACAGCTGAGGCCCACGGACACTTGGCACCAGGCGCTCGGGGTGTAAGGTCAGGCCATCAAAATCCTCTGAGTTGATTTGTTTTGTCACTTCTCCTGGCCTAACTTCTTAGACACCAAAGCACTTTCCTGAGCCCTGGGAAGGATCAGGAAAAGGAGACAAGTCTGAAAGTATTTCAGGGAGTGGAGCATGTGGAAATTACAAAGTCAAACAAACTTGGCTTGCAGATTATGGTAAGGCCAGTAATTAATTCACATGGGACTTCGAGTTCCGGGTTTGTTTTTCTCTTATGCGAATCTGGGTTTGTTTTGGTGGAAAAGTAAGTAAGTAATAATTTTGTGTCGTCTTCCCCAGCTACAGAGCTCGGTCACATGACCCCAAGTTATACCAAAAGCAGCACTTTTATTCTGTAAAGTTGCCAAGGCAACACCAGCTGCTTATGACATCATGTGACTGAGGGGACACAGACTGATTTTAGAAGCCTAAAATTATCACTCAATCTGCTCACCAAAGTCCTCAAACAGCCAAGACAGCCCAAGCCCAAGGAAAAGCTTTAGAGAGAAGCTGTTCTGTGGGTATGACGGTGGTGATGAATTATGTATTGTTCTCTGCAGCCTGGTACCTCAGCCTCAAATCACATGCTAAAAACACAGCCAAGACCCATGTATGCTGCGTGCAGGGCACATCTGCTAGTCTGTTTTCAATTAAAGCTTTCCCATTGCCATAATAGAGAAAAGGAATTTTTAGCTCTCATTAAATGGACTTTAATTAAAACTCATTTTTACTTATGTCAAAATGATATCTCAAATTGTTCTAACTTGAGACCTCATGAAGATAAAACCAGGAATGATACTTTTATAACATATAATTATATATCAAATAGAGCCATATATTCATGCCATAATTGTTTCAAGATTTTTACATTAACAAACAACTGTCCTTGGGCCAAATTAAAACTCTAAATCTCAGGGGTTTCCAGGGAGAATTAGTTACATAAATTCAAAGAACTGTAAAATACTTGTAAACTGATCATTTTTCAGACATTTTAGAAGCAAAGAAACTGATCTCAACCAGGCATTATTCCTCCCTAGGAAAGCGAAAACTAGAGTAAGTGAAAGTCTAATGTGTTATCATGATGTCCAGGCTTTACCTTTTATTGTTCTTTAAAAAAAAAAAAACTCATCTTTAAATTAAGATAGCTGCATTGAAATGTGTGTTTATACTGATAAAATGAATGATATTATTCCCAAAGGAAACATGTAGTGTATCGATATTTCTTATAAATAGGAAGACTTCTTAGCTCTTTGTATTTAATTTTGCAAACATGAATAAAACCAGGGGGTACCAAGATGAATAAAATCATCTTTTTCTCTAAGGAGATAAGATAAAGGTAGAAATAACCACCAAAACAAATTATAAGTAACTAAAAGTAAACAAAAAGATAGGTAACTAAAGCTAAAAGTAAAAGAATCATAGTGAAGCAGAAAAGACAAAGATCATTTCTGGGTGTAAGGACCAGGGGGGCTTCAAGGAAAAAGACATGCACTGGAATGGAAACTGAAGAAGACTTTAGCAAGTCGAATAGGAAGGAGGATGCTAAAAAGGAAACACAACTAGGGCAAAAGTCAAGGGAGGTAAGGAGAGTTGGAATGGAAAGCAGAAAAACAAATTATATTCAGGAAACAGTTTGATAGGAATATAAAATTAAAATATAGGTTGGCACCAGGCCTGGGAGAGTAACACTGAATACTGTGCTGAAGAGATTGGACTGGATTCTGAAAACAGAGGCAGTCACACAAGATTTGAGCAGAAGAGTTACACGTTCTATAGGATTTATTTGGGGAATTTCTGTTAGATGAAGAGTAAAATAGGAGTCCAGAGACACTGCAAAAACCACCAGAAGTAATCTGGGCAAGGAATGATGGGGATGGACACTGTTTAAGGAGAAGTAGCCAGCAGTGGACACAAATATATGGGCGGGAGTAAAGGCCACGACATGGCACCTGGCTGCATAATGCAGGTAGGAGGGAGAATCTAGGAAAATTCCCTCCTGCTAGAGAAGTAGAATCACTAATTTGATCTAAATAAAACTTCACCTGCTATGTAAATTCCATGTCTTCCATTTGTAATTTTGGGAAATTCAGTGCAAAGAACAAAGAATTGTGGATTTCATGGTCACCTTTACCACTGGTTACATCATGTTCTCGTTTTCTGTTTTTCCTTCCATGGGGTGAGCAGGGACTAAAAGCAGGAAGATAATCTGAGGCTTGTGGAGATGAGCTATCATGCTAAAGCAGTGATTAAATGCCAGAGAGGAGGGTGTGAGGGGCATATGTGCCCCATCCTCTGGTTCTGACTGTGGGTCCCTGGCTTCTCCACTCACTTCCAATTGTTAGCATCACTAAGCTTCTCTGCATGACCAAACTCTAGCCAGGCTGCTCTGAGCCCTTTCTGAGTAAGACCTCTGTCTTAGACTATGAAGACTTGAGCAAACCCCACTATAACTTCTAATGGCTCCAGGCTACCTCTCTGCTCTAACTGTACAGCACCTGCCTGAGAAAGCTCAAGATTCCCAAAAGCACTGCCTGCTTTTTCCAACAGTCACCTGAGGATGGGCCCTTTCTCCCCATCCTTGGGGGAGGGTAAGACCCTAAATTCAAAAAGCACCAGTGAACAAATGCAGATGAGTTTCACGTGGACAGAACCCAAATCCATTTCCTGCTTTTCATGATTTTTCACTTCTGATTACACCTCAAGGTACCTCTTTCCTCTTCCCTCATCCTCCCTTTAAAATGCCCAGGCACCCCTGCTAATAGGAGTTCAATTCGGCTCATGCTGGACTCCTTTGCCTGCTGTAACAGTGTATTGAGGATTAAAATATGTCCTTACCACTTTCCTGTGTCCAGCTTTGCCCGTCTTTGATGACTTTCACGTGACGGTGTCTCAGCGCTGTCTGTTACTTGTGCTGTCCCTAAAGCCCCAGAGTTCTAGGGAAAAGCAATAGTACCCACTGTCATTTACAGGACACAGACCTACATGGTGTGATGTCGGTGTGTGACTCTGAAGTTTCCCTTCCGGAGAAGCATGGTGCTAATACTTTTGAAACTAAATAAGTTCACCATCCATTTTATAAACCCAAGTTAACCAATCTTTAGCTTTCAAGCGATGTTCCTCTAATTTTTCTTCGACCTTAGTTGATTCTCTAGTAAACAAAAATATACTTGGAAAGATGTACACAGCCTGTATTCATGGACAGCGTGCTTTTCTCTACAGCTGAATCCACTTAGGATCATCTACTATTTGTTATGAGTGGATAGGTAAAGAAGGTCAGCCCAACCCTAAACTCAATGGAAGCATAAATCTAGAATAATCTGAATACATAGGCTAACAAATAGACTTTTTGGCTTGAGATGCAGCAATCTGAAACTTGACAATGCAAAGAAATTAGTGTTTAGATAGGTAAAATAACTATATTACTAATTCTATTAGTTCTTGGAAAACAACAGTTAATACTCATATAATTAGATCAATTTTGCATGTCTATATCTGGTAATCTAAGCAACCCTTTTGAGGATAACAATATGCAGTATAGCAACCACTGTTAAGTTCCTATCATCTTGTTCTGAAAGACTGCATTGTTATTTTTTTCAGGTTTGTTGTTGTTTGTTGGTCTCTTTTGCTTTTTGTTTTCCTTTACTGTGTCTTTTTTTCTCTCTTAAATAAATAAAAAATAAAAACTGAGAAATTAGTATTTAGAAGCCAGGACATTCACTTTCTCATCAGGCAGTAAACATTTTTTTCTTTATGAAACCAGGCTATAAATATAGATAAAACCAAAGCAACAAGCCCCCTTCTCAGATTTTCTGCTTCGTTTTCTGCATATTAAAATACTTCCTGAAACATTACAAATATCATCTTGGTTAAGACTTGAAATTTCTTGCTCATATGTCGTAAAAACAAATTTTGGCTCAGATCATTACCCACAATGGTCAATGTGTTTCGAGCAAAGCTTTGTTTGCAGAAAGAGCCACCATTTCAGCCCAAGTTATATACTGAAATCACTACTCCAATTTGCCTATTTTTGTTAGAAACTCTATGTGAAAGTGGGGGTTGAAAACAGTGGTTAGAATTTGCACCACGGTCTAGTTTCCCACCATGTACCCACAACAGGGTCACTATAGAGAAAAGACTCAGAAACTGTGGTCTGGGTGGCCTCGCTGTGTGCACATGCCCAGTACAAGTGGACCCTTCCTTCCATAATTAGAACTCCATAAATACAAAGCCTTTTGGTTTCCAGAAGCTAATTGATAGAAAGCATAAGCATTTGATGAAATAAAACAAACAACTATAGCTTGAAAAGCATGATAGACAAAGCTCAGGAATATGGATCCTGCAGTGCTTTAGTGGATCAACTCAGCTACAGCTCTCTGACTCTAGGAGGGTGGAGTAGGGTCCTATGTTCCAGGTGGCACTGCAGACAAACACAGATAGAGAAAGAGTGTGATGACTTAGAGCACAGACAGCCAAAAAGACCTGTATCCAAAAAGAGCTCTAATAATTCAGGCCCTCCCAGTACAGTGTCTGCTGTTCTCCCTTTTCAGAGTCCAGTCATGACCACAATTTCTCCTGCCAACTACCATACCTTGCTCCATTTCCTGACCATCTTCTATGTCTCGCATACAACCATGGTTGGCTTTTGAGTAACATAATTCTACCTGGGCAGAGGTCATCAGAGACCAGTCTTCTTCCCTTCTGATCATGGCCTGATGGTTCTGCCATTCTCCGAGCACAGAAATCTAGGAGTTAGATCCAGAATTTCTATGTCTTTCTTTCCCAAATATAGTCAGGATTGCTTTTACACTTTGGAACATTTTGATTTTACATCCAGATTCTTAAAAAGATAAATGTAGGGACTTTTTGGTGAAAGCGGATGTAAGTGAAGGGAGCTGCTGTGGAGAAAGCAACAGAACACGGTCTACATCAAAGAACTTGAACCTGAACTGTAGAAACTCTCCAACAGGTGTGCTTCAGTCTAAATTGCCTTGGCAGCAGCAATAACAGCAATGACCAAAGAAAGAAGAGCAGAGAGACATGGAGCCAGCATGAGCCAGCAGCTTACCCAGACCCTCTGCCTCTACCAGGCTCTTTGTCCAGGGAAGTCTTGGCAACTGTCACCAGCAAAGTCTTTTCTCCTCACCATGGCCAAGTCCGTAAGGCTAAAACTCAAGGTCTCCAGCCTTGAGCTTGGATTTCATACCTGAGTCCAAATGTTTCCCAAAAGGACCTTCATCACTGGGCTCCTATAGTGACCTCTATGACCGTATCAACTGCTCCCTGCATGGTACTTTGACCCCAAGCTGGGGCTGACTGGATAAGAACCATCACACCATAGGACTGTCTGGATTCATGGAAGAGTCAGTCCACTGTGATCTCCTGCTGGCTCCATCAGCGGAAGCATGAAAACCACAACAGCAGTGCAGGTTCATGAGACTTACTCGCATCAGAAGCCAAAGCTAGAATTCATTCATTTTTATCTCTGGGCAAATGAAATTTAACAGGGAGAAATTTTGTTCTCCATCATTAACATGCTTCAGAATCATCGGAAGGGCTTGTTGCAATAGTGCTGAGCCCCACCCCCAGTTTCTGATTCACTAGGTCTAAAGTGCCACCCAGCAATTTACATACACGGGTGATGCTGGTGCCTCTGGTCCATGTCCATGCCTTGAGAACAATTTCTGTAGAGCATTATATTGTGTGACTACAACTTAATTATCCATTCTACTGTTGGTTGACATCTGGGTTTTTCCATTTGGGGGTACTATAAAGATTCTGTGAATATCCTTGCACATGTCATTTGGTTCCAACATGTAACTCACTTCTGTTGAACCCTTCTGGGTTATGGGATATGAATATGGTCAGCTTTGATACTGCCAACAAATTTTCTCAAGTAGTTTAACCAATTTTCAGCCCTGTAGGAAACAAATTTTCGAATTTTTTAGCTCTAGATATCTACCAACATTTTAGACTTGAGAAGCTTTTAAATTTCTACCAATCTGGTAACTGTGTGGTTTTCATTTTTGTTTTCATTTTCATTTCCCTGGTGACTAATTAGGTGGAGGCCTTTTAACATGTTTATCGGACATTAGGGTTTCTTTCATATATCTAATTGATGTGAATGGGTTCTTTATACACTTTAGATAGTAGGTCTTTTGTCAGTTATATGCGTTGTAAACATTTTCTTTCTTGTGTGGCTTGCCTTTTCACTCTTCATAGTACTTTTTTATGAATAGCATTTCTTGACTTTAAGGGAAACAATTTCAATGTTTCTCAAATTCTCTGTCATGAAGGGCCTTCCTCCACACGCAAATTGATTAAGAACTGATACTTCTGAAAATGCAGTATAGCAGCTTAAAATAAGCTTGAAATGTTTAAGGGCATTCAAAATCTTTAAGTTTTTATTATCAAGCAAGATGTTTAAGACACTCATCCCTAATTCTTACTCATATTTCTGAGGACAATGTACCCAACAGTGAAATGGAACTCAAGGATTGGAATAGAGATTTTTAACATTAGTCCTTATAAATTGATTCTTAAACCACCAAGTTTTGTGTTGCTTATAAAGGAATCAACAGACATCCTTAGCTCTGCTTTTGGATTTCTTTGTATTTCTGACCTTCATTCCATTTCTTCCCCAATTCCTGGGCCTCCAGCCTCCCTGAGGCACAGCTATAGTGAAAGCCATGTGTGGTAAGCACATCTGTACATGTAATGCTAATAAAAAAGAGATGCTAGGACTTTAAAAGCATGTCAAAATGTTCCCAGGGTATAAATCTAAAAATCAAAGTCAAAATATCACATAGACTAGGTGAGTGGCACACTCAAAGTACTGCTTGATTTTTACCAGAACATTTAAAAGCACTTCTGTAGCGTGCGTTTACCAATAAAATGGTACTATGAGAGCAGGAAGATTGCATTGTTAGATCATTAAAAAAGAATATTTGAACAATATTATCTACAAATAAATGAACATGTGGTGACTAAATTGATGGTACACTTGTCTTCTTGTCTGTTAAGAAGACTTTAACAAATACTTTGTGGTTGTAGGTATCCTTGTTATTCTTTCCTCCGTATTGTGATCATTGCGAAGACAGGAATCACACCCTAGTCATCTTTGCAGCAGGTGTTTTGTTGATAATCTATTACAGGTCAAGGAAGTTTCCTTCTATGACTGACTTGTTAAAAGTTTTCTGTGAGTAAATGCTTAATTTTTTACAAGGTTTTTCTGTGTCTATTCAAATGACCATATGGTATTATGCTGTAAACAGTAATTGTAGTGAAAAGCAGAGATAGATTTTTCTAATGTTAGACTTGTTTTCCTGGGATAAATCCAATCTTATCATGATATATTGTCACATTTACACATTACTAGATTCAGCTTGCTAGTATTTTGTTCACTACTCATGAATTAAACCAACTTGACTGAAGTTTTCTTTTTTCCTACCATCTTTTCCTGATTTTGACATCAGCATTAAACTTACTTCAATAAATGTCAGGAGAATTTTTTTTTTCTGTTTTGTGGATTTTTTGTGTAAGAGCAGAACTACTTAATTTTTTGTGGAACCCACTTATTAAAGTCTCTAAATCTTAGAATTTCTTCAGGAAAAATTTAAAATTACTAATTCCTGTCTTTAATTCATGTTTTGAATTTTTATCGAGTCAACTATGGTCAGCTTTATTTTTCTAAGAATTTTACCTAAGCTTTTAAAAATTGGACAGGGTTATTTATAATAGTTTCTTATTTAAAAGGTTTTAATCTCCACGGTATACATAGTTTTCACTGCTTTTTTGCTTTCATTATTGTTTACCTGAGTCATCTTGTTTACTGGGTCAGGATTGCTAGAAGTCTAGCGATATTAGTTCTTTCAAACAACAAATTTTTACTTCATGTTCTCTATTGTCTCCAACTGTTTAAACGATTTTATCTTAATTTTAATATTTTCTCTAAGAAGTTAATTTTGTTCTTATTCTTCTAATTCACTTAGAGCTACTTAAGTCATTACATTTTAGACTTTCTTTTTTCTTGTGTAAATAGTTAGAACTTTAAATTTCCCTCTATGAAGTTTAGCTGCAGTCCTAGTAAGCAAATTTTATTTCATTCAATTCACAATATATTTGAGTTTCCATTCTGTTTTCTTTTTTGATCTCTGATTTCTTCAAGAATCTTCCTAATTTCCAGGTGGGTGTGACTTTTTGGTTATCTTTTGTTACTGATTTTGAGCTTAATTTTTGTGACAGTCAGAGAATAAAACCTTATGATATCTATCCTTGAAAATGTACTTAAGAACGTGATTTTATGACCTACTACTCCACTGTTGAGCTCAGTAACCACTAACCATGATGGCTATTTAAATGTAAATTAGACAAACTAAAAATTGTTATCTCCATTGCACTAGCCATATTCTAATTTCTCAGTGGCCAAAACAACCAGTCCCTCCCACAGAAAACTACAGGGACAGACCATTTCTGTCACTGCAGGGTATCAATGTGTGGTATTTAAGTGCTGTGTGTGCTTGAGATGAAGGTGGATTCTGTAGCTGCTCGATATAGTATTCAATACACATGAGCTGTTCAGCTCACTGTGTCCTTCCTGAGTGGTAAACTCACTTTGTCTATTACTGAGAGAATGGTACGAAATTCCCCCACTGCAGTGCTGAATTTGTTTATTTTGCGATGTAGTTCTGTCAATTTTTCGTTTAAGTGTTTTGCAGTTACATCGTGATGAGCATACAAGATTAGAACTGTGTTTGAATAATTAGAACTGTTATGGGTTACATCTCTTCATCTCTGGTAGTGCTTTTTGCCTGCAAACCTATTTTATCTGATCTGAGTAAACATATACATGGTTAATATCACTTGGAATATCTTTTGCTATTCTTTTATTTTCAACTTTATATATCATATTACATATGTCTCTTATAAACAAAGTATGAGTGACTTATTTTTCAAATCTTATGTGAAAATATGTATCTTTTAAATAAATGGCCTATTCTGTTCATGTTCAATTGGGATTAATGATGGATTAAGATTTTTTTATATACTTTTCTCTTTGTATTAGTACATGTTTGCAGTACATAATGTTGAGTTCCTTGAGTTGGTACATATGCACAACACATGTTAATTCCATTTTTTAATCCCTTCCCTGCCTCTTCTTTCTTGTCTTGATTTCTTTCCTACTTGACAAAGATCTATCTCCTTACTTTCTATGTCTTTTATTTTGCTCTTTATTTATAATTTGAATTCTCATATGAGATAAATCATTCAATATTTAAACTCATGAGTCTAATTTATTTCATTTAACTTTATGATCTCAAGGTGGATCCATTTTCCTACAAATGCCTCATTTATCTTCCTGCGAGAGCAGTACTCCATAGTGTGTGAAATCACATTTTCTTTACCCATTCATCTGTTGATAGCCATATAGGCTGCTTCTGAAATTAGCTATTATGAATTGTGCTGTTAGAAACACAAGTATGTGTGGATTATCATAATATGATGCTTTTAGTTCTTTCAGAATGAAACCTACAAGGGGAATAATTGGGTCAAGTCAGATTTCCAGTTTTAGTTTTCTGAGGAATCTCCATGCTGATTTCCACAGTGGTTGTACCAGTTTACACTCCCACCAACAGTGGAGAAAGGATTCCTTCTCCCCTACATCCCCACACTGATTTGGGGATGCATACTCAGATCACAGACTACCACACTCCTGGAGTTTGCTCCACCCCTTGCACCCTCTTTTCTGGAGTACAGTTACCTAAAGACTCCTAACAGAAATCAAGAATTGGGCTCCACCAACACTTAAGTCCTTCCTCCGCGAGTTGATCTCAGCCCCTCACTGTGCCCTTGGTGTTACCTCCTAAATTGACTTTTTCTCTGCCCCAACTTTTTACTACTCCTCAGCTCTCGCATTTGTCTTTACTGTTATTATTTCTTCTCTGCTCTTTGCCTCTGGACTTGTCCTCTTAAATTCAACCTCCAAAGCGTTAAAAGTGATATATTTAGAGTTTAAACCTACAGTAGACCCTTCTACCTTAAAACAACCAATGTTCTCCCTTCTTCACATGAATTCATACAGGGTGCTCCTTCCCTGGCCTCTAATTCCCTCTCCTGGACCATTTCTTGCTAGTCCTTGCTGCCTCTTCCCTTTCTCTTTCCTCTTCCCCTTAGATTCATCAAAGAAAATTTGCAAATAACACCTCATTCTCAAAAGAATGCACAAAAGAGGTAAGAAGGATCATTTATTATCATTCATATTTCACTGATTAAGCAGCTGAAGCTCAAATAGTTAGATAATTGCTGAAGGTCACACAGCTAGAAGAATGAATGCACAGAAGGGTCCCTTGCCTTTGAACATGCTGGATAGTGCTTGTTCTAACTGCTGAACGGTGACCTAGAAAAGAGAAAGTCTCACTGCTTAGGATATGAAGGTGGGGAACAAGGGACAAGGGGAACAAAACAGAGAACAACACACTGAAGGCTTCATCTGCCCTGTTTTCTAAAGCACGGTAGTTACTCTTTTAATGTGCTGTTCCACATGCTCATTGTCCCCTTCCTGCTGTTCAAACCTCTAGATGTCCTAAAAGACAGATGCTACAGGAGCCCCTGGGATCGGAAAACTTATCGTCCCTGAACTCTCAGTTGCCCAAACTAGTTGTGTGGTATTTACTAGACCTTCTGTGGTGCATTCAGCACATGTTAAATGATAAGAATAATCACAACAAATGTGCTTCTTCCTTGTTTTTCCCAGAAGAACTTCTACAAGAAAACTTACTTTCCTGCTTTCATCTCCTTGTTTCGAGATAAAATTACAAATGTTATTGAGTGGTCTGACCTTCAAGGAAAAAGTATATATGAAATGGTCTGGCCCTGTGCCCCATCCAAGCCCCCAAGGACTCCTGAGGACTTCTACCATCTTGGACTTCTATCCTAGGCTTCCAGTTCTCCTCTCTTCTGCCAAACTCAATCTTTAAGTCTCATTCTAAAAATAATACATGGGCACTAGAGCAAGAAATCTGCAGTTCCCTAGGTCCTGCCCATCTCTGATCGCACACAGAATGACCCAAGCTCTGAAACTTTCCCAGGCACCTCCCATCTCATGTGCCACAAAGAAGCCACTGACCTGCCCCTCAGCAGTGTCTTGAGCTTCTTCTCCTGCCCTGTAAGACAGACTCAGATGCCACACATTCCTGTTCCCCTCCTGAGACCCCAGCACTCACTTGTCTCCTCCACTTTCCAGTGTCATGGCCCTCATGTTTTAAGTATTGCCAGAAATTGGTCTTCAAATTCTGAAGGCAGCCAGGTAGTCCTGATTAGCTTCTGGGGGAAGTTTAACTGAGATGCTATTCAGATGTCTCTGTTATAGTTTGAATGTCAAGTGCCCCTGCTCCAGAGATGGGATTTGATTCCCAAGTCAGCAAAAGTCAGCCGTGGGTCATAGAGAACTGACTAGATCATGAAGGCACTGACCCCAGCAATGGATTCGTCCCCTGGTGAGTCTGTGGCTGGGCAAACTAGGTGGAACCAGGATCTTGGTGGAGGAAGTAGGTCGCAAGAGCATGTCTTTGAAGGTTATATCTTGTCTCCAGAACCTTCCTCTCTGTCTCTTTTCTTTGCTCCATGATACCTTCCTTCCATGACAACCCTCTGCCTCATCACAGGCCCAAAAGAAATGGAAGTAGTTGACATGGATTGAAACCTTTAAGGTCACGAGCCAAAATAAATCTTTTCTCCTTTAACTGAGCTTCTCAGGTATTTTTGTCATAATAACGAAAAGCTACTATACCCTCCCACCAAACCCTGCCTCTCCTCCTACCCAAACCTCCCTCCACCAGGAAGCTTCTCCATATACCACTCATGGCTCATAGTGGTTTCCAGGTCCAGGAAGACTCAATCACCAAATAGAGATGCCATCAATCTGGCCTCTCTCTAAGCAAAGAATGGGCATAATCCCCTTATCCAACCTGCCAGACTCTTCGCTCTCCTCACCGACTGGATTCAGCCATGATCATTACCCTCTGGCTTCTCTCCCTTAATAACAATGAATGTCTGTGATTGGAGCAGAAAATAAATGATGATCACCATCTCACAGCCTCTGCAAGGCGCGTGACCCATTCCCCCACCAGAAGGGTGTTTCAACTGTGTAAAAAATGTCGTTGGAACCTGAAAGATGAAGTAATTATACAGAACAGCCTCAGTCAAGATCATAGTAGGATCTTCCAGAATCTACCTCTACACTCCAGGCCTAAATCATCTCTTCTCTCTTCTTTCACTCTCTTTACTCCTGTTTCAGGCTTTCAGTGGTGACTGATCCCCAAACCTATGCCTCTGGCATCAACGCTCTACCTCATGGAGAGCTACATTAGTCTATTTTTTACAGTAATGAGAAAACTGATGAAGGATAACTTTTAAAGAAAAGAGAGTTATTGACCTCAGAATATGAAGGTTCAAGGTCATCACACCCCATCAGCTTGGTGCTGGTGAGAATCTCAGGATGAATGGTAAAACCAGGTGTAGAGAAAGAGAGATCACTTTGCAGAATAGGAAGGCATGCTCTTCTTGTAACAG
Organism: Dolichotis patagonum; assembly: GCA_004027295.1. NCBI lineage: Eukaryota > Metazoa > Chordata > Mammalia > Rodentia > Caviidae > Dolichotis > Dolichotis patagonum. The sequence continues at coordinate 90,222 of PVJX010003044.1, read as the reverse complement.
GCCTCTCTTGAGAACTTCCAAGAGCAGGGCAAAAACCACATCCAAACCACAGCAATTGCTTTCTTCACCAGTTGTTTTCTTTCCATTACTAAGAATTGAACCAGGGCCTCCTGCATGTGAAGCAAGCGCCCTACCACTGAGCTATACCTCCAGCCCCTTCACCTATCACTCCCTTACATCTGAAATCTCTCTCTCCCTCTCCTGGCACTTTCCTGTCAATGAATAAACTTAATTATTTCTTCCATTCTTAAAAAAAAGTGCTACCTTAATCTTGTGCTGTAGACAGAATAATTGTCCCCAGAATATGTACACAGCCTAATTCCTTCAACCTGTGAACTTGGTGAATATGTTACCGCATGTGGAAAAGGAACTTTGCAGATGGGAATAGAGATCTGGAGGTGGAGAGATTGTTCTGGGTTGTCAGGGGACCAATGAAAGCACAGGAGTCCTTATAAGAGACAGGCAGGAGGGTGAGGGTGAGAGAGGGACCGTGACAACAGAAACAGGTCAGCACGATACCCCTGCTGGAGGGGACCCAGAGATGTAGGGTGCAGACGTTCCCCAAGATGAGGACAGCAATGGACAGATTCTCCTCTCGAGCCTTCAGAAGGGACATAGCCTTGCCAACACCTTCATTTTAGCTCCATAGACCGCATCCTAAAGCATCTAACCTGTGTGGTTATAAGGTAGCAAGTGTGGTGCTAAGCCACTAAGTTTGCCTTACAGCAGCGACAGGAGCTTAATATGCACTGAATCCTTCTTTAATCTTCAAAGATAGTTCTCATGCAAAGCTTCTTTGCCATCAAATTTTTTTCCTGTTAGCTTTTTTTTTCTTTTACTTTTTCTTTTTCTTTCTTTTTGCAGTACTTGGTATTGATCTCCAAGGCCCTCACACTGAGCTACGTCCCCAGCCCTTGCTTTTATTTTCAGACAGTGTATTACTAGGGCACTAAGTCACCCAGACTGGGCTCAGACTTGAGATTCTGTTGCTTCAGCCTCCCCCAGAGTGCTGACATTTCAGGCATTCACCACCACACTCACCTCCTTTGAACTTCTTAAGTCTGTTGATCAGTTAATCAGTGAAACCAGTTACTATCTCCCCGGAGTCACCCAGCATATTTTTCTGCCACCTCTCATCCTACAACATTTCCATTTCTAGAGTTTTATCTTTCTCCTGAGCTATAACTGAAGCACATAATCCATAAGATTTTGTCTTTTCAACTATCTCTTCTTACCATGGTTTGCCATGAGCTTTATTTCTTCATCAAACTTTCCACAGTTGGAAGTCTTTTACTGTGAGTGTCCTGGAAGAAGGAGAGACAGGGAGACACAGAAGGAAGGGTATTTACTAATTGCCTGTGTCTCTATTTCCCCTTGTCTTGTCAGTACTGGGCCATTACAAAAGCCTGGCCCAACAAGGGGACCTTGTTTCCTGAGCCTCTTGTGGCCTCCTCGTTGCAACCTGCCTCTCCTCCAACTCGACTCAGCTCCAGCTCCGTATCCCAAAGGGTCAAGGTCCTGGTTGCTCACCCTCTCCAACCCAAGGTGTCCCTCTGAGCCTTGTGGGCTCAAAGCTCAGCTGCTCTGTCCCTTCCCAGGGCACCTCCTCCTGACTCCACCTGACTGTGTAAGGAAGACAGTACTTAAGTCACTGAACAGAGAACCAAATCCTTCATTATTTGCAGATTGGAGAGTTTCAGAGAACTCTCTTGAACCACTGTCCCTCTGCCGAGGATTACTGGCTGCCTCGTGTGTCTGCCTCAGCCACTTCTGTCTCTGTGTGGTCTACTTCTTTCTTGCACCTATTACACAATTTTCTCTGCTTGGCTGATATTTGCTGCTACCACATCTCCAAAACTTTTTGTTCTATTTGAGCTCCCAGATTGCGAGAGTCAGAGGTCTCCCTGCATTTCCGCCTTGAAGAAAGATGCAGCGCTGAAAAGCCCCAGTGCCCTCTCCTGGGGGCCCAGCCAGTGGAAGCCACTCTCTTGCTGACCGACCACTTCCAGGCCTCCTGTTTGTCCTTCTTGGAAGACACAGTTACACATATCAGATTATTATTTCCTCAAAAGGATGGCTGGAGCTAGAAGTGAAAAAAAAATTATAAAAAACAATCATCAATAAATAAGTGCAAGCTTCAGCATATTAAATATATGATTGCCAGAATTTGTTTTTTAAATTTTTAATGAAAGGATAGAAAAAATTGAAATGAGAGACCGCCTTCATCATATACCTCAAACCTGGATGATCAAGCAATTAAAATATAAATTCCAGAAAGCCATATTAGATCAGAAAAACAACTACTGAAAACTGAAGGAAAGTTTCCCTTAGCTACACAGAAGCCTTGATCTTTAAACCAAAAGTCCCTAACAAGTACTCAGCACAGTGACAGAAATGACCCACTCCCAGATGCTTCACTGTGACCGTGTAGAAAATCAAAACTCCAAAGCCTCAAGGCTGTGCAGAAAGAAAAGCAGCTCCATTGAAAATAAATTAGATTAAATATAAGTTTTATCAGAGATGCTGGTTTACAAAGACAGCAGAACATCTGCTCCCTTGGGTGAGCAGTGCTTTCAGGAGTTGAAACCAGCTGCCTGAAGACCTGCGGTCCAGGACCCAGCAGCTGTGGCCCATGACCCATCAGGACACCAGCGCAACAGGCCAGAGAAAGCGATCTAGATTGCAAACAAAGGCTGAAGTAAATGTACCTTACTTTCAGTGTGGTTAAGTAATGGAGTGAATGTTCACATTTATTACAGTAAAAAGACATATTGCCATTAATCTGCCTCCACATACACCCTCCCTTCCTTCAGACACACTTAGCCCATCTTTCTTGCTCACTCTGAAGCAGCTCAGGAAGACCTATTTCCTGAGTCTCTTTATGAAATGTGATCAAAAATACAGGCACTGCTGCTGTCGCATGTCATCCAGAGGGAAGGCAGGCTCTAAAACACACAGCGGCGTGTCTTCGTCTACCTTATTCACTGGATCTGGCTTTGTGTGGAGATCAGCTCTTCTCCAAAGTCAAAATGAACGTGAAAGGTAAATGTTTTGAGTCAGTTCAGGGCATCCAGGCAGCCTCCACAGCGCAACTAAAGAGATGAAAGAGAACGGTTCAGAAAGTGGCAAGAATGATGTGATAAGTGTGTTTGAAGCAAGATGGAGGACTTTGCAGGGGTGATTCATGGCAATGCATCTCTTACAGTAATATTTTTTACATTTAAACATTCACAACACATTGTAATTACATCTTGTAAATCCAGTGACCTCACATTAAGTCCACAGGTATCTGGTGCTCACCAGTTACACAGCAAGCAAAGCACAGAGCTATGGTGCCGCACTCCTGAAGCTTACAAGCCAACGCAGAGGGGCCCCGCTGTGACTGGTTCTCCCCACTTGCCCTTGGCTGCTGGCAGCATGTGAGGAAGGCAGCTCCAGGTGCCACCCTCTGTCCCACTGTTGCCAGTCAGCCCAGGGTTCTTTTGCTGCAGCTTAGAACAAGGTGGGTTAATGTTAGGTCAACTCTGCTGGGCCCTGGGTCTCCACTGCTGCCGCTCACTGCTTCCTGGTGGCAGCTTGTGCTGGACACCATAGGTGGCTCACCCTCCTGGGCACTCGTCTTCATTAGCTGCTGGCCTTTATTTTATCAGGGCTTGTGCCATAGCACAAGGGGGTTAATACACAGGAAGAAGCCCTCTTAGACTAAAACCCAGGAAGTGCTTGAGAAGTGCTACTTAAGTAGCAGCTGCAGGCCTGATTCAGTGAGGGTGAGGTTTGAGACCAATGACTCTTCTGGAAGGATAGCTGTGAATGCTGGGTATGCAAATAAAGGGCCCAAATCATTGCTTTCCTGATCTTAGCCACTCCAAAGTGACCTCTCCATTCTCAAAGAATGCAACAGCGTAGTCTGAAGTGGTGGGCATGGGGCAGCCAGGTCCTCTGCCTGTAGTAGAAACTCCCCCAAAAAGTGGCCTGCAGGTGACCACTTCCTGAGACCAGCATTCCCTTATTTTTCAACCTTTCAATTTTCAATCAAAAGGCAACAGGAGCGGGAAAAAAATGGAAAAAGTAATTCAGCATTGATGATAAAACAACCATTTCCCCAAAGCTACCAGGAGCTGAGGGACTCCAGAGAGAAGACAGAAATGGAGAACCTGAGCATGGGTTACTTCACTTACTGAGCAGGATGAAGTTTTGCATTTCCTCTATGCAGAGTAGAGTGTGACATTAAGAGGCCTTGGTAATTAAATTTAATTGGAACCAGATTTATAAAACAGACTGTGAGCGGTAGAAGACAAGGAGTCTGTCTTTTCCCCTTCATCGAGTCCGTGCTGGCTGTTACTGTCAGCCTGGTGGTGTCATCTAATTGTGTATGACAGGATATGGAGATAATGTCTCCAAGAATGAATGAAATTGGATTTTACTTTTATTGGTAAATGGAAGATTTTTCTATATGAAATCATGGCTGAACAGAAAGAACGTGCACCTTTTTGAAGGGATAGCTTGGTTCAGCAGGATTTATATTTAAACACTGGAATAATAACTTTGGTAAGGTTCTTGTAAGAATTAATTAAGAAACCTGCTTCTCACCCTTTATCAACTTCACACCAAACCCCTTGCTGATGTACAAAAATAATATTGCATTTCTCTAAACATATGAAGCATGATCAAAAACACTATGAAGTTTAAATTCTAAAAATTCATTATGGTGAATTTTTTGTCATGAATACCAAAACTACCCTCTACTTCAATGCACCTATCCCATTGTACTTGCCATCTTCTGAAGCAGTTCTGGAAGTTTCCTTTCATATAAAAGCTGTGGTCAAAAATATAGTGAATTTTCCTGCCCACTGCCATCCAGTGAAAAGACAGGCTTGTAAAACCACTGCGGTCTGTCATTCATCTTATTCACTGGATCTGGTGCTGCAGGAATTCTAGATCTTCCTCAGAGTTATAATGACCATAAAAAGTAAATTTTTGAATCAACTCAGAACATGGAAGAAATCTCACAGTGTAACTAAAGACACTCAAGAAAGAGGACATCAAGAACTGCTTCAGAAAGTGGCAAAAATAATGGGATAGGTGGAATCTAGGGTGAGGAGGATTTTGAGGGGTTTCATGCCAAATGTGACTTTTATAAGTAAAACTTTTTAAAAAGTTTAAGCATACATCATATACTTTATCGCACCTCCCTGTTATCAACTATCGTGAACTCCTCCATCAAAGCAAGTGAGCACTTTGCCAGAAAAGCCCAAGTGGGTCCCTAGTCTCCCTCAGCATGCCTAGGTCAGGGAGAGGGGCAGGCATCTGAGAAGCACAGGATGGGTTCATGAAGACAGAGAGGAGCTGGAGAACAAAGCAGGAGATCAGGGGAAACAGGAGTGGTAAGGTGAGAAAAGTGGAGGCTTCAGCTTGGAGAAAAGGATGGAGACACAAGTGAGACACATGGGTGCTCTTGACCCCATAAGAGCAACAGCGAAGTGGAGAAATAGACAATAGTCTGTGTCCTATTCCAAATTTACCCTGGTGCGGGGCCTGTGCATAGTCATCTTCACTCATGCAAGCAGGTGTCGTGGACACCCTCAAAAGGACAGAGCAGAGAGGCCATTCTGAGCCCAAGTCGGGGCAAAGAGCATTGGACATGCATCTGCATACCAGGCAGGTCACTCCCTGCACTAAGTCCTCAGAGCCCACTTGGCTAGAGATGACTTCCCAGGGGCTGTGGAAGAGAACAGGAGTCTGAAGAGTCCAGCCTGGGGGGCTGTTCATGCTAGTTCGTGGCTTGGGCGTGTGGTTTGTGTGTGTGGTCTAAAAGCCCTTCCTCTCAACACAGTTAAGACCTGAAGCATCACGTCTGGGTGCTGCCTGACAAGTCTCCTTTTATTTGCTTCACACACTTACCTAGTGACATAGATCATATACCAACACTTTGATGGGACAAATGAATAATCTGAATACAACTGTCACAGCCAGGAGAAAGGTCCAGAGCATGGCCACAGCCAGATCTCCCAACCTCAGGCCAGCTAAGAGGTGTGATATACACCCTCATGAATGGAAGTGAAGGGATTAGGAAGGAGTAGAGAGCCTCCCAGGAATAGATAAACGCGTACATCGTGCCTTCGTGTGATATTAGCTACAGTTACTGTAGATGCTGAAACAGATAAAGCTCCAAATCTCTTCTGAGTAACAGGATTGTTTCTCATGAAAAGTCTCAAAACATGCTTTTTTTTAATCATCAGTGGCTTTTTTCCATGTGGTGACTTGGTGCTTGGACACCTTCTATCCTGTGACTCTTCTATTTTTCACCAAGGAGCATCCAAGGAATCCATCAAGGGTGAAGAGAGACTTTTGGGTGTGGGAGTGATGCAGTCCAGCCTGGGGGGCTGTTATCTTCGCCCTATCCCATTGACTGAAAGCAATGTGGCAAGGCTGTGGGGTGATGTGGTGTCCAGGGAGAGGGTGAGCTAGGGGGACCATCCACAGTGCTACCAAGGTCAGCCCTGACGGGCACCCAGGCTGTTTCTCCTTCCCAAGGACATAAAACACACTCAAGTGCCCAGCCACTGTGCCTGAAGCACAGTCCTGGGTCTCTAGGGAAGAATGCCTTCAGAACTGGCTCCTTGTGCACTAGCAACCATGAGCCAAAAGGAACAGTTTCCTGCCCTTACAAACACCCCACTTAACCAAGGTGGAGCAGGGACAGGGGACCTCAATAGCAAGCATTCCAAAATCAGAAGAATGGAAGACCCACAGGTCCCTGGTCCAAAGCAAGGATGAAATCCTCCTGGTCCTTTCCCCTGACCCAAGGAGAAGTTCCTCCACTAGGACCAGACCCCATCCTCTGGAAGATGCTCCTTGTCCACAGTACTCATCGCCTTGGTGCTCCCCTTGGGAGGGTTTTGCATGCTTATCATCCCTCTGGCCACAGTGGAGAGGACACTGGAGAATGTGTCCCCTGGGAGCCTCTATTGCTTTTACAGCCCACCTCCCACTTGGGCAAGATTTCAGGGGCAGGGATTGTTTTCAGACTCAATCAAAAACTTTTAAAATATAGACTACTGGTTTCCTAAGCCATCAAATTATTTCAAAAATTTAGCAGCTTTCTGATATATTTTCTTTCAGTTAGTGTCACGTGCCCCTCATCATAATACACATTTTTTCTTAAGCATAATTTTCAAGTCTGATGTTTTACTGTCTCCTCAGTCCTACCGTCTATCTCCTACTGTGACCTTCAGCAACATTATTCTGATCTTTTCCACAGTACTAAGTCATTGCGTTTAACTGGCAAATTCTCCTGGGCCTTCCTTCTTGTCTGTGTTGTCTGAAGCCTTGGCTTTTCTCTAACTCATGATCTCTTTCACCTAAAATAGGCCATTTATTTCCGAGTCCTATATTCTAATATGCAAAGCAAAAAGTGAAAGCCAACACATCTGTTCCAGACCCTGTTTCAACAGACATGTAACTGACCTTCAACATTAGTGAAGTCGATGGAACTACCAAAAGTTTTGCTACCATATAACATAGGGTCTCCATTTTTCCCTCATCTGAGACCAATTTTCTCAGTACACCACAGATAAATAACCAACTGCCATACACAGTATTTTAGGTTTTTGTTACAGTGACCTCTTAGTTTGAGGTACCAGGCACCAGTTTTTGAATGAGTAAGAGAACCCTCACAGTAACACATGTAAACCACAAAATCCCAGTGGTATAACCATAGGGCATCCTTAATCTGAAATCTAAAATCTGAAACATTCCAGAATCCAAATTTTATTGTGCACCAGCATGATTCTACAAATGGAAAATTCCACTCCTGATGTCACAGGCACTGTTACAGTCAAAACGTGCCACACACACTAAAAAATATAATATAAGAAACACAAGCAGGAAAAAAAATACAAAAAAAGAGCTTCATGTTTAGACTTGGGTCTTATCAGAAAGATATCTCATTATGTAGCTGCAAATATCCCAGAATCGGGGAAAAAAATCTGAATGCCTTCTTGTCCTAAGTATTTTGGATAAGGGATACTCAGTCTTGGTTTATTTCTAGCTCAGATGAATCCAAAATATGTATTGCAGCCTGGCAAGCAGCCAGTGATAATTCAAAAGCCTCAGAATCCTCCTATCTTGTAGCTCTACCATCTTCAAAATTGGAGAATGAGGTGACAAGAAATAAACTGGAACACAGCAAATCCCTTTCACATTTTATCAGCTGGAACTCAACCTCATGGTCACATTCACTGCAGGGGACAGAGAAATACACTCTAACTGGATTTTCAAGAAGATAAATCTGTCGTAGTCAGCTGTGTCTGCCACGTATATCCACTTCAAATTCTCCTCTTGTTGCTAGATATACAAATATCCAAATATTAAAGTGCAATTAAAACAATTTTGCTTGGACATTTATTGAACATGTAATGTATATAAGTGAGTGGATCATGCAAGATATGAAATCTGCTTACAACAATGTATGGCAGTGGAAGATTCTCTGTTAGAGCTTTGGATTATCTGTTATTGCCTTCTTTCCAAGAGAAGGAAGAAATCACTGGGTTGTCTTTCAGGAACAAAGGTGAAAGCACTTGTTTTTGACTGACAGCTATTTTCTAGGAGTGGGGGTTGCTTTGGCTCAGTGCTCCTCGGAAAACTTCACCATCCATATAGCATCCCTCCACCCTGGAAGTGCAGTTTGGGGACTACACCTGGTGTTTGAGAATGTGTAGGTGTCTCATCTTCCTCCTCCTCTCCTGTCAAGAAGTAAGTCCACACTGGCTTATTGGGAGCAGTGGGCTGGCACTGCCCTTTTCCTCTGCTCCCTCTTTCCTGCCCCAGGTTTCCCAAGCTGAACCTCAAATTCCACCCCTAGGCCTGGTACATGAGGACTGAACACTAGGGCTTCCTAGCAGGTTTGCCATGAAAGCCTGGGCACTCTTGGCTCATGCAGCCAGCTGAAGCCCCCCAAAATGATACATGTGCTTACTCCTCCTCTGAGATCCAGATGACCCTTTCTCCTGTTCCCTCGGGCACTTCTAGACCTCATAGCCAAGAACTAATCAAGGGAATGACGCGTATGACGGGAATTAGGTACACACAGGTCAAATCCATGTGTTCTAAGTCACACATCACCCCTCCCACCTCAGAACTCAAGTCAAACTGGGGTCTAATGATGCCCTACAAATACCCATAGGCGGCAACACTGCCTTTGCTCCTGCTCAACAAACGGTGCCCCGACTCACTCTGTGATGGGCTGAGCCACCTCTGTACTTCTGCTTTTGCTCTTGGGCTTTGAACTTCTCCTCAGTCCAAAAACCACTGTACCAGTGAGCTGCAAACAGCCACATTTGGAGGTGGCAGGCTTAAGAGCATGGCAGTCACCCTCCTCCATGGCCCCTTGCTTCCTGTGAGCAGATTCAGTGATGAAAGCTGGGAGAGCACAGGCAGAACTGGCTGGGATCCTGTGCAAAGAAGCATCCCGCCTGGAATTAATTAACTAATTCATCTGATCAATCCACAAACACATGCCAGGGCTCTCTCTCTGCCAGTCCCTGCACTGGGCAATGGGGACAGGATGACTCACACATTCTCTCCTGCAAGACCTCAGCCAGATTCTCCTAGCAGGAGTCCACCTAGCACAATCCCTTCACCAAAACCCAGTCCACAGGTCCCCTTCACAGGGTGGTAAGCATCAGTCAGAGATTAACATTTAATGAGCCTTTTTTCTCCTGGAAGTATGGGCAGGGCACTTAAAATAATCCTCTTCAAGCAAAATAGCCTTGAACTCCATGAACTTGAATTTCTGCATGAATCACGAAGAGTCCTCCACTTATCCTGTGCCTCTATTGAGGTGGATTCTGCTCCCTGCTTGAGAACTGTTGGGAAGAGAAAGGACAATGGTGGCGCTTAGATAAAGGTATTGGGACTCCTTCCTCCTACCCAGTAAGGCTTTTACATGGCCTGGTGACCATCCTGTTCTTCTTGTTGCAGAAAACTAGGGTGAAGGTAAGTCCTCTACACATACATGTGTGTGTGTGCAGAGAGAGAGAGAGAGACAGAGACAGAGACAGAGAAGACATCCCAGCCTCCTCCTGTGCACCATTTCCCAACCATCCCTCACCTCCATCACAGTGAGCCTTGTACTCTGGTGCTTCCACTGGCTTTTCTCCTGGGTGTGGGTGTCCCAGAAAGGTCACCCTGAAGGTCAGCTTCCCCGAGGAGGGTAGGTGGAGTAGTCTGTTCAGATGCCTGTGGGAGACACTGGTCAAGGAGGAACAAATGTCCCCCTTTTGATATCCTTTTCCAAGCTGAAGAGCCTCATCTCAGGGCTGATGGCTGTTTCCCACTCACCTCAAGAGCAGGGGCTTCCTTTCCTCCTTCTGAGCTCCCTATAATTTGCAGCCTACCCAGCTGTTGTCCCAGCCTGTGCAGCTGCCATCTCTGCTCTCCAACTGCTCCTGCAGGACTAGACATGCTTCTTGCTTTGCTTCTTCTTCTCTCTTGGCAGCAGGCCCAGCAAAAGAAGCCACAGACAGTAACCCACTACTCCAGCCAGTGTCACTGCCCAGGGCCTGTGCTTCTCCACTAGGTCAGGAACAGACTCTGCTATTGCAGATTCTGTCTCATCTGCAAAGGTCCCACTGGAATCCATCAAGGGTCTTGGGTGACTCTTTGCTGTTGGAGAAGAATGTTGCTCTCTTCTGCAAGGCCATAGACTCCCTGTGGTAGAAGGGAATCTTGGGAGGGTATCACTATGGTCTTTGTTTCCCATTCTACTGCCTTTCTCCCTCAGGTTCTCTACCTGTTTCCTCAGTGTCCCACAGGTACAGCTGGCTGGCCCTGAGGGATACCCCTCCTCAGCTACTTCTGGGCCTTCCTGGGCCTGGCATGAGTCTTTGTTTGGAGGATGTTGTCAAGAATATCTTTTCTCTTGTACTAATGGAAATTCCCAAGGAATCTCTGAATCTCTCTCTTCATCTATAACCTAAGGCAGGTTTAAGCCAGGATAATTTTCTCCCCAAGAAACACTTGGCAAGGTCTAAAGATGTTCTTGTTTGGAAGGGAGGTATTACTGGTATCTAGTAGGTAGAAGACACACATGCCACTAACCATCCCATGTACACAGTTGGGCCCCAAACAGCCAAGAATTACCTATCCCCAAAGCGCCAAGAGCAGATGGGTGAGAACACTTGCACTAAAGGTGTGATCTTGAGGGATCTATGAGGTCACTTCCATCCTGGCATCTGTGCAGTCTCACCAATACCTCCCCATAACTATCCTAAAGGTCACCTTTCCCAGACCCCATGTTCTGGTCCCCAATGCTTAGAGTAAATCCATTCACATTAGAGTGAACAGTTTCATATACACATAGGTAATGATGTTATAGCAAAATTTTATTACTCATAGAGAAACGTAATTTGCTTATATGTGTAATTTGACTATTTTATATATTTTATATTGGGAGAGTACCTGTCCATTAATTTTTTTTTCATTTCAACATTTAGGTGTTGAGTGATGGGATGAAACTATCATCAGCACTTGGGAAAATACTGTTTGACTAAACTCGCATCACCTGATTTTATCTTCACAGAGGAATATGTGATTTTCCTTAGTAATTCTGTAGTTTAAGCAAAAGAAATACTGATCTGTTTAAAGCTAAGGTATTTAACACCAGCAAATGTACTTTAAAAATAAGAATGAACCTTATCTTACTGTAAACAGGATTTTCCAAGATCTCCTGATGCTGAAGTGGTCTTCCTTCCCTCAGCAATGTTACAGTGGTTTATCTGCAGGCTGAGAAATAAAGAAATTGCCTTCCTCTAAATATCTTCCTTTCAAATCGAAGTTCTTCAATTCAGACTAACCTCTAGCATGAAGTCCAGTACCTGACATCTTTCATCTGAAAACTCTGAAGTCACAAGTCAGTTTGTCAGTCAAAACCAAGGTCCAGAAAACTCAAAGAGAGGAAGAGCTTAAAGTCCATGCCCTACACCCCACTATCTTGGGAGCCACACTTTCTGGGGAACCTTATATAATGGTTAATTATATGTTCCAGTGGGAGCCCATGGCACCCCGATGAGGCAGTTTCTGAGTGCTGTGAGGGTGTCCTCAGTGGGGTCAGCATTGGAATCCAGGCTCTAGATGAAGCTCATGACTCTCCCCCAGCAGAAGGGCACTGCTAGGGCTCAGTGTCTGTGTCCCTGCCAAGCCCAGGGGTGGTTGGGAAATCACTGGTGGTGTTAGGAATAGGGCCTTTCAGGGCTCTGCCCTCATGGATGAAATTAGCTCCCGTAGATGAGGGTCCTGGAGACCTCATCACCGCCCCTTTGTCCTGTCACCATGTGCGGAGGCAGCAAGACAGAGTCCTGAGGCCTTCTCACTAAGCTACCTCCCAATGCTTTGTTGTTATTGTTTGATTTTTTGGCTTCGGAGTTTTAGTTTTTGGTTTTGGTTTCTTTACTTTCTTTTTGAGACATGGTCTCAAACTTGCCATATTCCTATCTCAGCCTCCCAGAGCGCTGGAGTCTCAGGTGTGTGCCACCACATCCAGCTTCTTCTCTGACTCTTGCTTCCCCTCCGCCAACAGCTACCTCTTTAAGACCCCAGCTCTGATTATATTTCCTCATTCAGGGCTGTTTGGTCCCACATTTTTCTCTTTCCTTAGAAAGAAAAAAGTTAGAAAGTTGATATTGAAAGTACAGACTGGGGTAACCCAAGACAGGCAGTGACCATCAACTGGTGTTCTTTGGTGTGCAACTGATGGTGGCACAGGAACTACCGAAATGGATCTGAAAGGAACCGGTCTGTCCTCATCCTACATCTGGTTAGACTCCCAGACAGATTCATTCCCTCATCCACTAGCATTAGCAGTCTGGGATACTGTAGCTAATGCAATACCATGCAGCGTGCTCCTGCCTGCCCATGAATGAAGAAAAGACCATGGGTCTACAACTGTCCCCTAAAGCTGGACTCTGCAAGCAGAAAAACTTCTCTTCAGTTGAGCCATAAACAACATGAAACTATTTGCTTTAGATTTATCGTACTCATGTATTTTAAAGGGCCTATCTCCATATCTTTAGGCAAACTAAGCATTTAGAACAAAAACAAAACAAGCCTATAAGAGAGAATTGAATATCATGAAAGAACTTAATATGAAAGAGCTCAGTATGTTTGGTTATTTCAAAAGGGGTATGTGTCCCACGTTCCAGGAGGGCAGCCATAATGGTGTTCCACTCTCTGTTAGTGCACAAATCTACCCCTGACCCCATGTTATTAACTGCACTGGGCCATCCCACTTTCCTGTCTGGATGTCCTCCTATAGGACTTGAGCCCTAGGTGTGCTCACCAGATTTGTCCTTTTGCCAATGAAGTTCTGGTGGAGGGTATTTACTTTCTGCAACCGGGCTCTATAAATTTAAGGTAAAGGGGCTGAGGATTTAGCTCAGTGGCACAGTGCCTGCCTGGCAAAGGGTGAGGTCCTGAGTTCAATTCCCTGTACCACCAAAAAAATTTTAAGATACAGATAGCAAGATCTAATCATGCATAATAAAGGTAAAAATATTCTTTTGTTTTTATAATTGTGTTTTAAAACAATTTTTTGAGAAATTAGAGCATGGATAATCAAAGTATGACCACTAGAATGGAAGAGTATGTTAGAAAAAGGTCCAAGGCTAGAAAATGTTCCCATGGGGCTGGAGTATCAGTTTAACCCACTGACTTTTAGACCCCTTTATTGATGGTGTCTGATATTTGGTCATAAGTATGTCTAGTTTTAACTGATTTTAGCTAAAGAATTTAAAGATTTTTGTTGCACTTTCATAGATTTTATTGTATTTCTTTTTACCCATAGCAGTGATTAGCTACTAGTGTAGCTGAAAATTGCCCAAAAGGGTCAGTGATTGGAATCACTTTTTATATCTAGTTTATTATTATAGCATTGTTTTATATATTTTTTGTTTATAGTTTTCTGTTGGGTGATCAAAACCAAGTTAAAGTGAGACTTGTTAATCAAAGTCAACCTCTTGCAGTCTATCAAGGTCAGTTAAGTCTCCTCAGGTATTTCTTTAGAATCATATATACAGCCTCTCAGCTCCTCTGTGAGTGTTAGCCATCAGGATGGGTCATAGCCTCGCTTGACCATGCTGCTTTCTGTGAAAACATGACCGACTATTCCCTCTAGTGACCCCCCTTGGCACACTGAAGACTTGTTGATTCCTGTCCTCTGGGGTCCAGAAATCTCCCTGTTTAGGAAGTTGGGTTACTCACTAAGGTTGTAGAGTCTTATAGAAAATGTTCCCTCATGTCCTGGGTCCTCACTGACCTGGAAGAGCCAGGGCCAAAATATTGACTATCATCTTGGTCCAGTCATATTTCTAGTTCTGGTCTCTAAATGTTAGTTGCTGAACACCCAGAAGAGATTAGTGACATCAGCATTATGGTGGGAGTAGTGTGCTTAACTTTTAAAATTTTACCTGAATATCAAGCACTTTGAAATACATAGTATAACCAGACTACTATTTTTTATAAATTATAGGTGTTTTGCTAGTGAAATCTCTAAATAATTTTAATAGACAATAGTTATATAAGTTTTAAAGAGATGACTTAGATCAAGAGCCACATATAATGTCAGTCTAACATTATGTTTGTAATAACTTAAATGCCCATCTTAGTATAGAATAGAGTGACACATATAACATAAATATCACATAAATTTGTTCTTTAAAAAGCTATCATTTGACTAGTGACTTCATATTGGCTTGGCATGTACATCCTATCATAGTAGCTAGAGTACAAGAGAAAAGCACATGTCTGAGTCTAAAATAAAAAATTTATCACCATAAACAATCCCAGTGTTTTATCTTAGCAAACCTGGACACCCAGGAAGCATGAATACATTTAATACACCATGAGATTAGCAATAATGAATGTCGTAGCTATATCAAAACATTTGTCTCTTAATTTAGTTTTGTACCAAGAGTATCCTTTAATGAAACCTTTTTGTTTTACTCTCTGAAAGCTTAACCTTTTGATGATGACCAATTAAACCTATTACAATAATATGTTTAACAATGTTTACTGGGTTGTGTCTCCCATAAGGCTATGGAAATTATTGGGGCCCCATTAACGAGCAAAGGCTGGAATAAGATATTTACAGGCAGCTCCTCCTTTATTCACCAAGGGGAGTCCTGCTCAACAGTTTCTCTAAGCTTAAAGGGACCCCATTTAATTATTTTAACAAAATTTTGATGACCTATGAGAATCAGATCATAACAATTAACACATTATTTTTAACCAATGAAAGATTCTCAAGTTATTGTATATAGACAACAATATGCATTACATTTGTAAAACCAACCTTGTCATCATTTTGATCACCTGGCAAGGAGGGTGAAATCACATCTTTAGTTCAGATGACATCTATAAACCAGTTTAAGTTATAGACAAGTGTTTTAAAAATCAAAAATGGCAAAAAGAAGAAAAAGTTGTAGAGCTGAAATAAAGCAGATGTAAGTATGGTAACAAGTTATAATTAGGACAAACAGACAAACACACAAAAGATAATTTTATTTATAAAGCCAGAGTTCATGCAGATGTATTTGTTGAATTATAATAATTTTTATGGTTTTTAAGTGTGTAAGTATAAATAGACTAGTAAGCACTTTTCGGTCAATTAATAGAGATGTCTGGTAATAAAAATCTGAATAAAAACCTTTTATTCATGATGGATTTTTTTTTAATTTCATCTTAAGAATTTTGGCAACTCTGTGCCCTCTTTAATCACTTAGCCTCCTGCTCAGTCACCTCTATACCTTCTGTCACCTTGTTAGATCTTCTTTTTGTTCTAAAAACATTTATGGGATCCCCCTCTGTAAGACTTAAGATAGCTCGGGTAAAAATTGAATTTTTTTAGGATCTGGTCTCTTAGATAATTTTTAAGATTTTTTGTGGCCATGATCCCTGTAGAAGCCTGTTTGTAATCTTTATTTGTATTTTTTCAAGTCAATCAAAGCTTGATAATTTTGGCTGCTTGTGAATGAGAGATGTGTCCATGAATTGCCTCCTGCATAGCTGGGACTACAGGCATGTACCATCACACCCAGCATGGCCAGCAAAGCAGAGAGGAGAAGGCCGCCTCTCTGCTGTACGGTTTCACTACTGGAAAGCTGGCATTACCACTCTTAGACAATAGGATCATTAGCTGGTCTTGCAGGGAAGTGGGTCCTCAGGCATCAAGCACAGGTGGGGCACAGGAAAGGCAGCCACCTAGTACCCTGAGAAACTTGAGCTGGTGCTCAGCTAGGGTACAGCTCACACCTCCTGCCACAACTGATATGATATTCTCACCAAGTAGGCATATGGGCTCGTCATATCTCCCCAGCGGCTCAAACTCAGAACCTCAGCATCACTGTTACATATACCAGCCTCTACAATTTCTGGAGGTGTGGGCCATGCAGTTTCTCTATCAGTCTGACTATGGATCTCCCTCAAGGGCTGGAGGCCCAGTGGCAGGTTTTTCTTTGCTTTACATTTTTCTCCCTTGTCCTGCTGTGGAACAGGAACTTCAAGGGTGCTAGTATTTAGCAAACCTAAAACAGATTCTACTAGGCCCCAAACTGAAGGTACAACCTAAATATCCTGTGCCCACCTCATAAGTTTGAGCTTCCAAAGCAGTCACTGGGTAATGCAAGTGCTTAGTGAAACTAAATCTTATACTAAGTTTGGAATCCAAAGTGAGGCCCCTTCCAAACAGCCCAATTTATCCTTTCTTAAGGATTAGAACATGGAGACTCTTGCATCCAGATCAGCCTCCTAAATTAATCAAATCTAAAAGCAGCTTGCAATAGCCAAATCAATAGAATTCATAGTACAGCACAGTGTAAAGCAAAGACACAGCCTTGTACTGCCTGACCTTACTGAAAGGAGGATAGCAAGGGCTTTATGTGAGCTTAGACCATCAAGAGAGGGGAGTTCACAGGTTGTGATGGAAGAACTCTACCCTGGCCCCTTGTGAAAGACTCTGCGGAAAAGTGCAGACTCCAAAGTTGTTTAAAGCTCTGAATGGCTCATTAAATATGATTCAGCAGTTCTCCCCATGAGCTCACAGAACAGTTGATCACTTCAAGTTTTCCAATCCTTAGCTTGTGTGTGGGACTGCTGGGTCAGATTCCCAGTGGATGGAGAGGAGCAAGCATCTGCTCCAGCTACCAAAGAAATGCACACTCAGGGTCTCAGTAACAAAAATTTACTGTCACTTAATCTTGAGTCAAGAAGTTACAAAGCCAAGGGCTCATCCCTCTCTCTGAGTGCTGGGATTGTAGTGTCTGGTCCTGCCTCCTTGGCTCTTATGTGATCCTCTTTTTGCTTGTCCCCTCCCTTTGTCTCAGGTTGAGCATCCTCAGGAAATACACCTGCTCTGAGCACCCTGGCTTGAGTATCCTGGGGCAAAGTGTTCAGCTAGTCTCTCAGGTAAGCCTCTCTGTAGAGGTAAGAGGCAAGGTGTGGTTTTTCATCACATTCAGAATATAATCAGCTGTGTGTCAGCTTTCCCTTACAGAGACAAATACCTGAAATAATTGTTGTAGCTTGGCATAACTGATGCCACTTAAATGCCTGCATTTAACTACTACCCTGTATTTGACCCAGGTAAATGGAAAATTACTCAAGGTATAAGTCCCATGAGAAAAGCAGGATGAGCTGTACCCACAGGAGAAAAGTTAACCTGCTCAACAAAAGAAGCAGGATACAGGTGTCAACCAAAAATTCATGTAAGATTCTAGCTAAATTTTTTCCAACAGGATGTCTTTTTGTGGTTCTCTATTTTAAAAGCTCTGTAACTTTCCAGTTTGTGGCCACTTGTTTGGACTCTGAAACGGGGAAGGGTCTGTATACGAGTGGTCCTGGGCTCAGCTAATTAAATTTCAAATTTATCAATTTGGCTGCTTGGATTCCTATATTGCTGTTCACGAACCCACCTCAATAACCACCTTATAAAGCAAAAAGGTGTAGTCTGGCTCACAGTTTCAGAGGGATCAATGCAAGGTCATGGCTTGAAACTTCTTGGCTGCCATGGCTCTGGGGCCTGTGGCCAGAGAGCATGTCATGGCAGGAGGAGCACAAAGCAGATCAATCTGCTTACCTCATTTCACCAGGAAACAAAAGAGAGAAAGAGGGAGAGAAAGGCAGTCCCACTGAAAGGTGCATGCTGATGACTTAACTAGGGTTCAGTCTTTTTCTTACTAGGGACTGAACCCAAGGGTCCTCTACCACAGAGCCACATCCTCAGGCTCCATTATAACAGTTTATTTTGAAACAGCGTCTCAGGGTGTTTTCTAGGCTGGTCTTGAACTTGAGATCCTCTTACCTCAGCCTCCTGGGTAGCTGAGATTACAGGCCTGCATCACAGACCTGCTAGGCTCACCTTTTAAAGGTTTCAATGTCTCCCAGTGGCACCAAAATGAGGACCAACCCTCTACTCACAGGTCTTTGAGGGACATTCTAGATCCAAACTATAATACTAGACACATGTATGAAATTTTCTTTTCCTCATTCAGTTTTTTCTACCTATGTTTCTCTGATATAATTGATAAAAAGATTTAAAGCAGGGACATAATTTAAAACAATCAAATTCTTGGAGAAAGAGAGTAGGATAGTGATTTCCAGAGGCCAGAGAAGGGAGTTAACGAGTCATTGTTTAGTGGGGACAAAGCTTCAGTTTGAAATGATGAAGCAGTTGTGGATATGGGTAGAGAAAAAAATATTAGTGTAATGAATGTTGTTATGCTCTTAAATGGTTAAAATTGTGAGTATTGTGTTATGTCTATTGGTAGTGGTTAATTTTAGATAGCAACTTGATTAGGATAAAGGAAATTTAGATATCTAGTAAAGCATTGTTTCTGGGCACAACCATGAAGGTGTTTCTGGAAGTGTGTTAGTTACTATTCTCATTGCTGAAACAAAATACCTAGCCCCCAAAATTAAAGGAGGAAAAGTTTATTTTGGCTCAGTTAGTAGAGGTTTCAGTTCATAGTCAGCTGGCTCCAAGGCAGCTCATGGCAGACTGTCATGGCAAAGAGAAACAGTCAGTGGCAAAGCAGCCTAGGCAGAAGACAACAAACAGCACAGCAACAAGTAGCAGCAAACAGCTTACCTGCTTTGTGTGGTTTATATCTCATCCAAGCTACCTGCCCTTTGGCAGGTAGTACTCACGCCCATGGTGGGGGTTCTTAATCACAGTATCACACACCCTAGATCCAGTCACCGCCAAAAGGACCCACTTATGAGATGTGAGGATTTGGGGACACATCGAGACACAAGCCGTAACAGGAAGAGATTGCATCTGAATCAAGAGATTGAATGAAGAAGATTCACTCCCAGTGGGGGCCATAAAAGTCCCACACATCACCCTCTACAATGTGTTTCCTGAAGCTCATCCTGGGCATTCATTCTCTGGTCCTAGGCATCTCAGGCAAAGCAAGAGTCCCCTCATGGCATGCAGCTGGCTTTAGGAAAGCTCACTCTCCTGATGGCTGAGTCATACCACTGACCTGCAGTGCAGTTCATCAATCCTAGCTTAAATCATCTCGGATGGATGGCCATACATGGTGAATGTGAGTTAGAAGTGGTGAGTCCTGGGTTTCTGTCCTGGTAAAGGCGCCATGATGGGGTTGGCCATGGACCAGCAAGGAAGTTGTCTACAGCATCCATGTTCTCTTCCTCAGCATCTAAAGCCATGGTGGAAAATAGGCTGGACACAAGTGGACACAGCATCCGGGAGTCACTGTGTAGCCCTGCTTGACTTTTGCCCTGGAGTCCCCACCCAGTTCCTGAAGACACTGCCCAGATAGTGTGCATTCTCAGCAGTGTCCCTTTCCTCTTCTGTCACCCACTATACTCCAGCTCCTCTCAATAGTGTCCTCGCATACAGGTTTCTACTCCATCACAAAGAAGGAATGGAAAGTCCTTGAAATTCTAATGCCACCTTCTCAGCAAAGGCAAATATGTATTGTATCTATTATAGGAAAAATTATATATAGACAGACAGACAGACAGACAGACAGATGATTGATAGATGACAGATAATACAGGATGTGTTTAAATAAAAAATTATTACAATAAAAGACACATTGCCATTAATACCCTCTCAAAATACTCTCCCTGGCTCCAAACACATTTGTCCCAACATTCTTGCCATTTTCTGAAGCAGTTCTGGAAGTCATCTTTCATGAGTAGCCTTAGTTGAGCTTGAGTCTACTTAGTGGCACTTCCATAAGACAATCAAATCTTTCCAGTACTGACAGCTTCTCACAGCATAATATCAGATGTTATTTTTAGCCATGTGTCTCTCTTTTTTATGTTTAACTTTCAAAAGAAAACTGAAAATATTGCTTGTGGCCCTCCAGAGAAACAGCATATAGACATAGGAGAAATGGGAGATTGATTGTAGGATTAACTCACATGCTGATAGAGGCAGAGAAGGCCAGTGACCTGCAGTCTGCAGGCTGACGAACCAGGGGAGCTGGTGGTAGATCAGTCCAAGGCTGGAGAACTTGGAGAACATGGAGTTCTGAAGTCCCAGTGCAGGAGATAGTAGATGTCCCAGCTCCAGAAAACAAAGCCAGCCTTCCTCTGCCTTCTTGAATTCTTCAAAAAATGATGGCCTGGGGAAGTGGGACTGTTTGAATGAGATAGCATTCAAGTTTGCTATTGTCCATGATTCTGGAAAGCACCTCATTTCCCACTGTCCTTCCTGATGCAGCTGCTGTCTCCCGAAGCTGGGGCCATTACCACATGCACCTTGATTAGAGACAACCTGCAACTTCACCTTCCTTAAAACATCACTGTTCAAAGGGGCCACTCTGCGCAAAGGTCTGCTCACAACTGCGTCAGTGTTAAGTGCTCCTTTCACATTCCATATCCTTGGCGAACCCCCCACCCCGTGCTCCACTCACACAGCACAGTCCTTCTCCCTCTCCCACTGGGCCTGCACTTGGATCTTTGCTTTGAAAGCATCAATCCTTACATTTCCTAGGTAGATGCAAGATGTGCAGCAAAGGTATAAATATGTAAAAGCACAAGATGCACCAGGAAAGAATGAGCAGTATTTTCTCTGGGACCCCCATCTATGTCTAAAATCCACTTAATTCAGCTTGAACTTCCTTGATCCTGTTTCTCCCAGGGTACTCTAAGTCAGTAAGTCTCTAAATCTCCAAATCCCTCTACCCATCTCCAACCCCAGACATGCCTCTGCCATCTCTCATTGCCAATTCTTCGAGATTGAGCCTGTGAACTCACCTTCACTGTAGGTCAAGATGGACCTGCAGCAGCAACTTCATGATTCAGCCTCATATTTCCTCTGGTGCTGACAACCCTGTGCTTCTGGCCTCTCATCATCCCAGACACCAATCTCCTGCCTCACCAGACACCTCCTGGGTCAGAGTCACAGCTCCCTATGGTACTGCACATGGTCCTCTCTTGGCACTTCCCTGATCCTGGTTTCTCATTTTTACCAGAAGACAGCAAAAAAATAGGGTCCTCGGTACCCGCCAGACATGCCACAAACTCTCCCAGAGCCTCTTTTGGTTCTCTGTGACCCAGATATGACCTGCTTTTCCAAACTGCCCATCTCCTGTACAGTCACCTGCATCTGTCCTTGGAGCAGGATGGAGCTCCAGGTCCTGTGGTTCTCACACCTGATTCCTCCCACCAGCGACTCTGTGTTTTTACATCAGTCAGTCTCTCCAGTCCTGTACGTATCCACCATACACACCAGTCAAACACGCCTAACACAAACTTTTAAATTCATAGACTTTAGTTTTTAGAGCAGTTTCAAATTTACAGCAAACTTGAACAGAAAGTATAGCACACTTAGTCACACATATGGCCTCCCAGCTATCCCATGTTCGTTAGACTCCATGGACCAATGTTGATGTGTTGTTATCCACCAAAGAAAAATGGTTTTGAATGGGTCATATGTGTATTTTTAAACTCCAAGCAGCACAAAAGCCTTTACAGGGAAAATGTCAGTCTCTGTTTCTGGCCCATGACCATTAATTAACCCCTAACTCTCATCTGTCCCCCTCCTCAGTAACATATTCTAGTTGCTTTTCTCATTGCTGAAACAAAATGATCAGCACTCGAAGTTAAAGGAAAAATAGTTTATTTTAGCTCATTATTTGTAGAGATTTCAGTCCATAGTCAGCTCGCTCCAAGGAAGGACAGCATGGCAGAGGAGTTTACAGGAGACAAACAGTCCATGGTGGGCTAGGCAGGAAGCAGCAGCAGCAGCCTTCCCTCTTTTCTGTCCCTTTATATTCCATAAGGGTTGCAAGCCTCTAGATTGGTCCCACCCACACCCAGGGTGGACTTTCCATTATCCATACCCAAAACTGGGCTAAACCAATTTAGTTATTATACACCCTTAATCCCAGTGTCACATACCCATGATCCATTCACCTCTAAAAGCCCCACCTGTGAGCACTTGAAGCTTTGGGGGACATCTAGATACAAACCATAACACATGTATATAATTATTCTTGTTATATGTCTCCATATCAATTTTAGCACAGATATGGTGCACCATATGCACTGTAATGAGCTTTAACAGCCATTTCTTTCTTTCTATGGTATCTTTAAGGTTCATCTAAATAATGTATTTGTATCTTTACAAAATCATCCTTGATTGATGGATAAAGGGAAATTATTTAAGGGATTTCCAGGCCTCAACCCCAAAATTATTGAGTAAGAATTTCAAGAGTTAGACCCAGGATTGCAATTTTACACATCTCCAGGTTACACTCAGGTAACAAAGCAGTAAATTAGTCTGCCCTTCTAATTTTGCAGCTGAGAAAACTGAAGCTGAGGGTGACAAAGTTGTTCCCCAAAGTCTCACTGCAAAGAGGCTGGGGCAGAATTAACAGTGCAAAAGGTCTCTGGTAAGGAGTAATGGGTGAATTCGTCCATCTAGGGTGTGCACTGTGTTTGCTGTGTTCATAGGGAAGGTGTAAGCAATGGTTGCCTGTAGTACAGACACTGGTGTTTCTAGAGAGTTCTGTAAGTCACAGAAGGGTCACTAAGGCAATTGTGGCTGGAAGGAGAAGTGTGTCCATTCCACTGGACTCTGAATCCATAGGTGGTAGGCTTAGATATTTTCAATAAACAATATATTAAATTTGCTCATAACTCAATGGAGTTACTTCTGGTTATTCTGTAAAAGCAGATTCCTGCATATTTACACAGTACATAGTCTAGAAAGATCCTGAATTCTGGAAATTTCTTTTTTCTGCATTAGTGATAACTCCCCAGCCTGCGTAGCATTTAAACTAGTTTCTGAGGCTATGAAATGAGGACAATGGTGATATCTATATTATTTGCTACCTTATAGGATTTCTGTGACAATTTTGTGAAAGTCCTTTGAAAAATATGCCTCCTTCACAGAGTGGTAGTGTTGTATCTGTGTTGGGGGTGTGGTTTTTTTTGCACTGTAAGGTCCTGAGTGTGATACTAAAAAGAGAGAGAAAGAGGAGAGAGAGAGAGAGAGAGAGAGAGAGAAATGTTCATCAAAATGCTTTGAGGGAGATATGACCCGGGTAAAATTGACTAACATTTGTCACACTTCTGATTTCAATTTTTGAAATTATTTTATAGTTTTTATAATTTTATAATCATATAGTTTAAAAATACAAAGACTATGAGGTTATAAAATGAGAAAACTCCATATGGACTGACAGAGCTAGATAACACCACCACATATGTCATTATAAATGCTCCTCAGAACACCACTTTGAGATATGTTTCTGGTACTACCTGTTTCATAGATGATGAAACCAAAGCACTGGAACCATTTCAAGTTGCCCAGTGAGGATGTGGTAAAACCAGTATTTTACGTCACCTCCAATACTAGTCTCATTCTCCAAGAACGTCCATTGTTGAAGAGTTAATTGCATGTCTGTGTTAGTTTTCTATTTCTGCATAACAAATTACCCTAAAATGTAGATGTTTAAAGAAAAACACTTTCGCTGACTCACAGTGTCTCTGCGTCAGGAAGCAGAGGTGGCAGCAGGATGCCTGCGACTCCAGGCCTCTCCTTAGGTTGTGGTCCAGACATCCCTCTGGGCTGCAGGCCCCTCTGAAGGGTCTGTTGGGGAGCATCTGCTTCAAGTTCATTTGCAAGTTGTTGCCAAATCTTGGTTTCCCAGAGCCTGTTGGACTGAGAGCCTCAGGTTCTGTGGCTAACAGAGATCCCCTCTGTTTCTAGCCACATGGCCACCATGGTCCTATAATGTATAAGTGACATTCCATTGCTTCTGCCATATTCTACTCATTGGAAACAAGTCACCCAGTCCCACTCTTATCCAAGAAGAGAAGGCTGCACAGGAATGATGGCCACTGGAAAGACTGCGTACCAGGACAGCCTCCTAAAACATTTCCATGCCATCTAAAAACTTCTTTACAAACAATTCATATCCATTTCAGCTTTCCTTTGCAGACATCAGGGTGGTCCCCTCATCTAACAGAATTTCTTTGTGTGGAAATCATGTGACTTCATAAACACATCCCCTATTGAGCGGGCATGTATCATGCGTGTCAGAAAACAAGACCTAGCTGCAAAATCATTAGCCTTGAAAACTGGAGATCAAAGACACCAGCCCCATCAGCCAGTGTGCTGGGTGCTGAGAGATGGAAGGATGAGACTTTCTGCTTTCCAGGCGTCAGTCCAGTGGGGAGAAAAGATAACTAAAGGCCCTGGCAGGTAACACCATGGAAAGAGATAGAAGGGCCACACAAGTTCAAGAGGGTCTGAGTACATCTGGTACCTGCAAAAGTCTTTACCTCCTTTCCCATAGAGGAGTAACTTGAGCAACCAAGCTGCCATTTTTATCCTTGCCCCTCCCATGGATCAGGTGCTATAGATGCAACCAGTGCCAAAGACTCTAGGGGTGGGCAGGGCCCACTGTGCCATTTTCCCATGATGCCTAGAACGTGTTTCTTATAAATGCCCTAGAAAATGAAATCAATGTGAATGAAAACAATTAGTCTCTTCTCAGTCAGGGTTTTGGCATCTTTTAATCACTGAGTTATTTCATGTGCCCTTCTTATGGAACTTTTTTCAAAAAAGAGAACTCGTTTATCATTTTATTCTCATCCAGTGCTGAAGGTTATTTCTGTAACAATACATCACAGACTAAGCTTAATGTCTTTTGTTCAAGTGGTCATAATAAAGCCAAGGCCTGAGGCCCAGCGCCGCAGAACACACCTGTGTCACAGGGGCTGCTTGTGGTTCTCCTCCAGTGGCCCGGTATCATTACAGCCACTGCTACCTATGCTGTTGTCTCAGTCACTAATCTCTAAACGTCATCCTCATGCTTTGCTATTGTACATCAAATGGGTACTCACGTCTTCTGAGAACGCTTCCTGTTACAGCCACTTTTCCCAAGTGGTGAAGATGGGAGCTGTGAGTTTGGATAGACCTGTGGCTGGAATCCTAAGTGTGACGCTTCTTCACTGTGTGGCATTGGGAAAATGCCTTCATGTCTTTGCCTGGGCTTCATTATCTTTGACGTGGGTATCCTTACACTACCCCACTGAGTTGGGGCAGCACAGTGGCTGGATCAGAGTCAGGGGCTCAGTCAACTACAAAGATATCCTGGCATGCGGGGGCCAACATATAGATTACTTAATGCTCCCCTTGGCCCTGCCTGGGAAGCTGGTTGGTCTCCACGATGGAGGGGTCTCCAGCACTGTAATCATCACTAGGGGGCAGGAGCAGGTTCTCCCTGAGACAGAAGAAAGGAGAAGATGAGCAGAAGGCAACGTTCAGCCCTGGGAGAAGGCTTGTTCCCTAATTGGGATCAGGATGGGCCTCTTATGGTGACAAAGAGTGACTGTAGCTGATAAAAGCTCCATGTCTCCCTGAGCTTCCTTGACGCATAGAATGTTCTGGACACTACTATCCAGACTCAATCACATGGCTATCACATGGCTAGCAGACTCAAAACTGTCTTGAAAGAGGGAAAGCACATTCATATTTCTCAGAAAGATCAATGAGAAAAGCTCACTGCAGGCATCAGAGCTTTCCCCAAGGGCTAGTGTTTGTTTGTAGGATACAAGAGGGAGCAAGCAGCGAACAGAGGAGCCACCAGCTCCCACCAGGGTGGGAGCACTGAGAACTTCCGCCTAGGTTTTGTGCTGGGGCTGCCGGGAACCTGTCAAGCAGAAAGTGTCATCCCCTTCACTTAGAAAGCCCAGCTTTGCACCTAGGGAACTGTAAACTCAGCACTGCCTGCCAGAGGGCTGTGGAAGGATTGTGGCCAAAGGGCGTGGAACCACTGGGGTTAGCATTAATTGGGTGCAATCTACCCCTCCTTGGTGATTGCCACCTCCTTGTAGATATCAGCGTGGCCCTCCCTTCCCTCGATGCCCCGATATACTAGAGTCACATCGGGGAGTGGGTGGCTCCAGAACACCACTCAGCACAAACCTGAGAAGCTCAAATGTTGAAGTATTACCACCAATTTCAAAGTAGTGGATGAATGACAGGGAATGTACATTTGCTGTGCACCGTGGGTTGTTTAGTGGCAGCTCCACCCTCTACCCACCCGATGCCGTCCTGTCCATCTTATAATAACACAAAGTGTAGCAGAGGTGACCTAAGGGAAGAGGGGGGCATATAACAAAACCATGTCTAGTAAGCATTATTTGATATAAAGAAATAAAATATGAACAGTAATTGGGGGAAGTTGTTTGTTAGCTGGCATTTTGCTGCAGACAGACAAATCTCAGAGAGGTCTAGAAATCAAAAAGGAGGCTCTTGGCTGCTGGAGGGCATAAATGTCGCACCATTCAGCTTTCTCAATGGAGGGCTGTCACTTCTACAGCTAGTGATCCATAGGAGTCACCTGGGGAAGCTAGAGGATGGGACATAGGATTTAACTTGTAGTGAAAGCTAATACACTTCAAATCACTAGTGTGTGCCCGTATCTCTTGCTGGTGACAGGAGCCTAGCTGCAATGTCTTCTCAAGGAACCTGATTATACCAATAATACATCCCTAAATTTCATACCAACAAAAGGACCCTCTCACTGTAAATAACATGGGCCATTCCATAAGGATGTCAGCAACATCAAAAATCAGATTTTTCTAGGCATTGTAGTGCATGCCTGCAATCCCAGCACTCTGGGAGACTGAGGCAGGAGGATCACAAGTTCAAAACAAGCCAAGGCAACTTAGAGACTGCAAGCTCCTAAATCAAAATTTAAAAAAAAAAAAAAAGGCTGGGGATATAGCTTAGTGCAAAGGCCCTGGTTCAATCCACAGTACAAGAAAAAAATTAGATTTTTCATTTGCCAAAGCAGCACCACCAAAGTGGACCACCAAAAACTCCTGTATAAAGGTGGAGTGGGTTTGGGTTTGGGTTTGGGTTTGGGGTTTATGAGAAAAACTATCACAGCTCTTGATGTTTCCTTGCATTATCTGTAATATTCTGCTAAAGCAGAAAAGCAGAGCTATGCAACTAAAGACGAGAATCATCGAGAATCTTGGTTCCATCCTCAGCATTTTCAGACAGGTGAAGCACAGCGGGAACTGGACTCCCTGGCTAACCCCAGTCCTCGAGGGTCAGGCTGCAGGGGTAAACACTTCCAGGCGCTCTCCAGAACTGAAGATTATGCCAGAAATTTTCTAAGTGGAGCCACTAGTTCTCTCCTCTGGACCCCAAGGATGCTGCCTTTAAAAAGCAACAGAGAAACCGAACAAATCAGAGCCACAGTGGCAGGGACTCCATTTTCAGACAAAGAAAACTGCACCACGGAGAAACAAGGACTATCAACATACCTAAGGGCCTTCTCTCAGGAGTCACCTGCTGTTTTCCAGTGGCTGCTCAGGCTTGAAGTCTGCTGAAATTCCATGGCAGGGTCTGGTCATTCCTAAGGACTCATTAGAAGACAAAGTTTAGGTCAAGAGAGAGCACAGGGCTCCTCCCCTTGACAAAGCCCCAAAGCCAAAGGACTGGTGTAGCCCGCCTAATGCAAACAAAAACTTCCTTCAAACAAACAGTTAACACTACAGGCTGTCACCAGGAATTAGCCTGCCCAGCAAGTGGGAGCCTATTAAGACCCTGTGCTCAATCCAGCAAGCCTTCTGCAGTCAGAACCATCCTTTTCTCTTACACCAGCTGTCCCCAGAAAGCCATCCTGGACGGAAACTCACCGTGGAGCAGAGACACTTCTGCAACTGCACAGGGCCTTAGACATCCTGTGCTCTCAGGGACCCAGCCTGGTACTTTCCTGAACCTTACCTGGGCACTTCCGCCTTCTCGGGCTCTTCCTCAATTATGCCCACATTGAAATTGATTTTTGGTATCACTTTAAATACTTCAGTGTTTTATTTTCTTAATGTTTTAGGCAAAATTTAATAGGTTTTGGGGGGCTGACAACTGAAATCTGTCCTTTGAAGATTTCCATTTCCTTTATTTCCTGCTAATTTTAAAACAAAAACATTTTTCTGGGCCCCCTGAAATACCACAGGCCATAGGCACTGTGTTTACTATGTCTAATGGAGAAGTAGGCATGAGCCAGTAGACAATTGTAATTTTTTTAAATATTGTTTTCCACAACCAGCCATCCAATAAAACATACTTCTTTTCTCTGCTGAAAGCCCCAAATACTCAAATAGTATGTTTGAAAGTTACATATTTCAATCTATCACTTCAAAGTGATTCTTTCCATAGTTAGAGTCCGAAGGGCTTTTAAAAAAATCAAGTCACAAATCACACAAGATATATTTTCTTCAATATTTTTATTTATATAGAAATACTTAAAAAATGAAGTAGCACCATTACTTAAGTTTTACCTTTATTATGTAGAACTTTAAATGTCAGAAAAATAAAACTCTTGATACAATTTCAAATCTTGTCTCAGCAAATATAATATTAGTATTTGACCATGAGGTTAAAGGCCCTTTATCATAAAATAAAATATACTTTGTTTTTTAAACTTTGCTCAGTAAAGTACATTTAAGCTCAAGTAACGTCACCTACATATACATAAACAAGTGGTAAACAAATGTATTAAAATAGAAATACTAAAACTATAGTGGTGCAACAGAATTTTTGTAACTTGCACTGAATTCTATTTATACAAATGTTAGAAAGCATCAACAGTTCCTTTTGACGTGTTTATACATTTCCGTTTTTTTGTAATAATATAGAATAAAATATGCTTTATATCACTGAATAGAAAATATGCTGGGTGAAGCAGATCTAGAAGATTTGTCTGAACCTATAAAATCTCCATCCCAACAGAATACTGCTCAAAACGTTACACATTTTATGGTTTGTAATTCCGTCACAATTGTGTGATTATTAAAATAATACAGTGTTCTTTGCCATAAGGCCATACTAAAATAAAAAGATTTAACCCAGCTACAAAAAAGTTCACTGAACTTAAATTAAAATACTTGTAAACATCTTTGCAATATGAAATATAATTTTTCAAGTCAAAAAAGAATAAAATACTTCAATCTGTATTAATGCAATTTCTCTTTAAAACTTTTAAACGTTTTTAATATATAAGAGATATGTTACAGTTTCTTTAATAAAGCTGCAGTATCCTGGTTTCACAGGAACTCCTGGCCCTTCCACGAACATTCAAAAGGATGCACTTGTGTTCCACACTGAGCATCAGAGGAATCCACTCGGGAACACAAGACAGTCCACACATCCCATAGCACTATTACCATCCTCTCCATCATCATCATCATCATCGTTCGTCTTTTCCTACTTTAAGAAAATGGAAAACTTGTGGGGTTCTCTTCTTTTGGAAGCTTCCTATTAAGTACAGTGTAAAAACTATCATCACTAGAATGTCGCCGTTCCTATTATTTATAGAGCATGCATTTCAGGTGGTTCATATTTCCCAGGCTACAGTACTCTCGATGTAGATACGCTGGCAAGTTCCTTTGTTTCAAAAACTGTATTTTAAAACTGAGAGGATACTACAGCTTCCCAAGCTCCTGTCGGATCTCAGAGTGTGGAGTGGGTGAGGAGGGGACAGTAGGGCACCCTGAGGCCCCGCTGGCAGGCGCTGGGGAGTGGTCCCCCAAAGAGGGGCCCAGGTCCCCGCACAGAGCGCACAGGCGCGGCAGCCTCAGGAGAAGATGCGGATGGCCTGCGTGACCGCGGCGTGGCAGACCGGGCACTCGGGCTCGCTCTTCTCACAGATGCGGTTGGCGCACTCCATGCAGAAAAGGTTATGGCCACAGGGCACCAGCGCAGCAATCACTTCGCTCTCGAAGCATACTGAGCAGTCGCGGCTGCCCTTCCGCCGCAGCCCAGAGGAAGAGGAGGAAGAGCTGGAGGAGGAGCTGGAAGACGAAGAGGAACCCGACGTGTCCGAGGACTGCAGACTAGGCAGCTGTGTCCCCAGCCCGTTGGCATACGCAGCGTAGGCCAGACCGCCTCCACCCGGGTCGCTGCGCACCCGGCGAGCCAGGTGGTGCTCGCCCGCCCCCGGGGCCATGTGCAAGGGCGGGGACAGGCGCGGGCAGCTGGCGCCCGGGTGCAGCCGGCGATGCACTAGAAGCCCCAGGTTGGCGTTGGAGGGCACACCGGCACCACCCCCAGGGAAGACCACAGAAGACGACGAGGCGGAAGAGGACGCAGAGGAGCAGGAAGAGGACACCGGGGCTGCCGGGCCACCTCCTGGGGACCGCTCGAACTGAGCCCAGAGAAGGGGCGCGCCAGGCGGGGGAGCGGGTGCCGGGTCGAAGGTGGGCTGCAGCTCCGGGCAGCCGTCGGGGGATGGCGCCGGGGCATCCCCCGCTGGGTATGTGTACCCATTGCCGTTGTTGTTGTTGTTCCCGTTGTGCGCAAAGCTGAGTGCAGGGCTGGGAGGGCTGTAGTCCGCCAGGCGTGGGGTGGCGGTCGCGCTGCCGCCAGTCCCCCCACCGAAGTAAGAGTCTGTGGATGCGCTCCCGAGCGAGCTGGAGCTGTCGTTGCGGTAGCTGGAGAAGGGTTTGCGGCCTGGGGTGGGTGTGATGCTATGGGTGGGCTTGCTCCAAAGGCTGCCAGGGCCGGACCCGCCGGACCCGTGGTGCAGATCGAAGCCCACGTCGGTGCCGTTGGCGTGGAAGTCATTCTCATCGGTTAGTTCGACGATGCCGCCGGTGCGCAGGGCGATGTGTGCCTCAATCTCCTCCCGCGCGCGGTCCACATTCTCAGGCATGCCTGTCACCTCGAACACAGGTTCCTTGTCTCGACTGGGCGTCACGATGTATGTGTGCGTCTGCTGCTGGATGCGCTTAATCGTGGCGCCCTTCGGCCCCACTACGAGCCCCACCACGCGGTAGGGCACCCGCACCTGGATGGTGGTCTGCCCCGGCAGGTTGGGTGGCCCGGGCACTGCGCCGTTGAGGGCCGTGTTCTTATTCCGCGAGGCGCGGATCATGGAGAAATGCTCCGCTGCAGAAATGATCTCCCTCCGAGCCATGGCCACATCTTCCTTCCTCCCCGTCACAACAAAGACAGGCTCCTCCCCGCGCACTGGGGTCTTGATGTAAGTGTTGGTCTTCGCCCGCAGAGCTTTGATTTTACAACCTGAGAACCAGGGGAGGGAATGGGAAAGAGAGACACGCCCATTATCCCGGGTAACCGCGGAGACCAGGGACCGCGGGACGCGCGACCAGCGGAAAGGGGGCGTCTCCTCGCCGACCGCGGCCGCCTCACCGCTGGGCGGCGGGTTCCACCCGCGAGGCGCTCGAGGAACAGCCCATTGGCTGCCTGGCCCTCCCCCGGGGACTGCAGTCGTCCCTAGCCAAGCCCGAGAATCCTAGAAAAGTCACCCCGGAGATGCCGCTGGGACTCGGCTAGGTGCACCAGCTGCCTGGAAGACCTCGAGCAGTACTCGGGGAGGTGATCTTAGCCGGGATCGCGAAGCGCGTGGGGCTTGGAGGGGGGCGCAGTCCCGGGACCCATTGTTACTGCGCTGCGCTCCATTCCGCTTTGCAGAAATCCAGAATCCTCCTCCCCTTGGATGCTCACTCCTCCTCCTGCGCCCTCCCAAAGGACCGATCAAAGGCCCCCTCCCCCCAACATCTATTTAAATCACCGTTCCCCAGGTGGGCTGAGTGGGGGGCGCCAGGGGAGAAGGCTGTAGTCCCAACAGAAGAGAGTGCGTCTTGCGTGGCGGCCGCGCGACTCTGGGAGGCAGCTTGCCTGCACTTTCTTTGTCTGGGGCGCCGGCCCTACCGCGCCTCCTCCTCCTCACCAGGCCCCCGGCGCCGCAGACCTCGACCCCGCGCATCCCCTGTCCCCTTCCCGCCGGACCCACCTTGCCGCCCCACGATCTCCGCGACGTGCTCGGAGCTGGGCACCGGCACGCACTCGGTCATGTTCACGCTCTTCTTTCTCGGTTCGCTGTCGTACAGAGACGCGCCCTCGTCGCTGTCCAGACCCAGCAGGGAGAGCTGGTCGAGAGCAAGCTGCAGAGCTCGCTGGTCGTCCAGGGTCTCACCCCCGCCGCTGCTGCCACCACCGCCGCCGCCGCTGCCGCCGCCTCCCCCGCCGCCGTTTCCCCCGCCGCCGTTGCGCTCCAGGTCTGCAAACAGCGAGCTGGGCATCGCGCGGCCGTGCGCGCCGCGCCCCCGCCGGCCCTCGGCTCCCCGGGCGGAGCGAGGTGCCGGCACAAAGGCGGCTGGGACGCGGGCGGTCAGGGGCGGGAAGGCCAGCCAGTCGCCGAGGGCGCCGTGGTCCTCTCCCGGCGCTGGCCGTGCGAACCGGCCAGCGGCTGCAGGAGCCCCGCCGGGGTCCCCGCCCAGGTCCGCCGGCAGTTCGGGTGGGCGAAGAGCTGGAGCGGTGGCCGCGCGTGGCCCCGAGCGCCCGGCTGGTGGCCACAATGCCAGCGCCCAGCGAGCAGGCGAGCAGCAGCGGCGTTTCTTGAAGGAGCCCCTCCCCGGCTCCGGCACTGCGCCCGCCCTCGCTGCACGCCTCGCCTCGCCTCCTCTCCCGCCCGCCTCTGGACTGAGCTCTGCAGCCAGACGGCTCCGGAGGGTGACGAGGAGGCGCAACGTCACCGGCGGGAGCTGACACTACAATGCTACTGACACTATCGCTGGGGGAGGCGATTGGCGCGCGCCAGGCCGGGGGCGGGCGGAGGCCGCGGGCTGAGCGAGGAGAGCTAGGCCCCCCCGCGCCCGCCCCTTCCACGCCCCTCCCCCCGCCGCCGCGGACGCCTCTCTTTGTTGTCTGATGCGGGACAAGCAGGCGCGGGGTGTTCATATGCACCTATCCGCCGGGGACTGGCGCAGTCCCCAAGCTTTCCCCCTCGCCCGCTAGAAAAAAAGAAACGCGCCCAACTCGGATGCCAACGGGTCGGCCCCAAAAGAGCGGTGCTTAGGAAGTCCCGTTAGTGCCCCCAAATAAACCATCAAAGCATCCACAGCCGCCACTAGGAGGAGGCCTGTCACCCACCCGAAAAGGCTGCCCAGCCCGAGGACGCAGAAATTGGACTCGCGGTCCAGAGGCGCACGGGCGCAGCTGCTCCAGAGCGGGCTGGCACGAGACAAAGGCTCAGTCCGCCCACGCCACTGCCCGCGCGCGCGCCCGCGCCCGCATTTCTGTTCCCTCGGGCGGTACTTGGCCCAGCTGGCCTTAGAGATGCGGGTCACAAAGCTAGAGGCCGACTGCGGCGCGATCCAGGCCCGCCAGGCCGCTGGAGAACTCAGGGTGCCAGGGTCCTGCACTCCCGGGGCGGTAGGGCCGCGACCCCGCGGGCTGGGACACGCGCACGAGCACCACGGGGACGCCGGCCAGCGCGCCAGCGGGGGGCGCAGGCGTGCGCGGGTGCCCGCGCCCCTCCCCGCCCCGCGGCCGGGCATGCGCAGTGCCCTCCGAGGTGGCCCCTCCGGTCTTTGTGCGCTCCTCGGGCGGGGCCGGCACGCTGCGCCCCCTTCCGGCCCTGGCGGGGACTGTCTCCGATAGCTAGCGCCACCCGCGGCCGAGAGGGCGGGGCCGGCCGTGGGCTCCTGAGCGTCTCGCCGCGCGCTCGCCCTGCGGTTCTGCGCGCTCCCCTCCTTTGTTCCGGGACTCAACCTGCCGGGCTAGTCTCGTACCGCGGCCCCGCTGCAGGTCGCGAAGGTCGCAAATGTCCTCGTGTGGGACGCAGATATCCCGGAGCGATCCTGAAGTCGGAAGCAGATGCTCCCTGCGGGCTCTGCGCGACCGTTGGACCCCGGGTGTGCTCTGCAGAACAGAGGAAACAATAGGTGCCCTGCCCGCTCCCCGGGTGTCCTGAGTATTAGCTGGGATAGTTGGGGTGCGCCCTGAGACAGGGACTTCGGTAGGCAGTTCCGCAGACGCGCGGCACCTTAGAGAACTGAGGGGACCCCTTCCCGATGCTCGCCTGGAGCTGTCTTGGGGAGGAGGTGCTGATTATTTCCTTAGGGAAATGAGGCTCAGAAGCCACTTACACTGGTTATTTCCTCAGGATGTGTACGTCATCTGCGTTTGACATCGTTCTTGAAAGAGAACGTTGATGGGGGTGGAAGGCTGGCAGGTGGGGGATGGTACCGAGTCCCTCATGAAAGCCACCACTTGGAGCGTCAGGAGGGACTGCCTGTATTTTTTGACCCACTTTAAGGATTCTGAGTCCTATTAATTTGGGGCTGGCGTGAGGAATGAAGGATGAGGAAGGGGCAGTGGCCCACAGGCCGCAGGCAAGGCAGATAAAGAACACCTGAGGCAGGCTTCTTCTGACGCTCTGTTTTTAGAAATCTAACAGCCTCCAGTTTGGGGGTCACTGAGACTTCGTTAGGTACTGTAAAGGTTCCATCTCCGCTGATGAGGTGCGCAGGTCCGAGGAAGGAGTGTGGGAACCCCGGCACACCCAATGTTTGCTTCTGTTGGAGAGCTTGGCCACCCTCTTCAGCTCCAACTCCGTCCCCCGGGTCTGCTCCGATAGGATTGTAGGTGGGCTAATCCTGCAATCTGTACACAGTAGAGGACCAAATTCTCAGAGCAGTCCCTCGATTCCCTAGACACAGCATTTCACCAAAGTGGCATTTTGATGTCATTCTTTTTCCCCACTGGATGGTGGAGCGGGAACTGTTGTTGTGTGTAGCTGCGGATGTTCAGTGTAACCATAGGTCTTGACCCATATGGAGGATAAGCTGAAGTTGACCCTGGGAATTCATGCAAGCCTTCCAATACTGCGGTGTCCATGGTGGCCCTGGAGCTGGGACCGGACTGCACCGGTAAAGCCTATACAAAGGCCAGACTCGTATTCTGAAGGCCCACCTGAGTATGGCAGGTGACAAGTGGCACAGGGTTATGACATCTGACAAAACTGCTTACAGGCTGGTGTCAACTCCACACTCACCCTATAGGAAGGTTCTGGCAAGATGCCTGGTGCTAACAAGAGGCCACCCACTGGGATGTGCAGAGCATAGAGCAGATGTAGTGGCTTCACCCACAGCACTTGCTTTCTTCGCTTGTATCCAATTGTACTGACTGGTCAGAGTGTTTGGGGTCACATGAATGCTTCTATAAAAGTAACAGCCTTTAGATTTCAATTCTCAATTAACAGCTTTAATAAGTCAAGACATTATGAAACTTGGAAAGCCTAGTTCTGTTTTTAAATAGAAAATACACCCTAACCCCAGAGTTTCTGGTTAAAATTTCCCAGGATCCTGTAGGACCCTGAGTTTAACTACTTTTCCTGATATGAGACAAATTCCCTAAGGATGTCTCAATGTAGCTGTACTATTTTTTTATTAGCACAAGAGAAAAAGCTTATGAAGTTTGATCTGGTAGGAGAATAGAGAATTTCAGTTGTCATAAAGTGAGAAAAGGTAGCATTAGCTCACAACAGCAAGTGCAGTTAACAAGAAGCATTGTGTTTGCTTCCAGAGGCCTCAAACTACAGTATTGTGCATACACCTGGCTTAACTCTGCAAATGAAATAGCTGGCAAAAGAAAGTAAAATCCTCATGTGAAAACTTGCGCACTTTTAGCCAACGTGGTTACTATTATGCAGCAAGAGAAAAACAAACCTGTGGTACAGAAACGATCAAGGTGTCAAGAGAGGAGGTCTTCCTCTAGAGCCCGGGTCATGCCCAGTCTCAGTCATGTGGCAGTTAGTATCCAAATCGAGGAGCTTCCCTGGTTTTCTGAAAATGTTCCCAGAGGAGGGGATACCTGAGCTGTCCTTGCATAGCTGAGGTCTGAGAATTAACTAAGACCAGTACCCAGCACAGTGTGTGGCACCCAGTGGGGAAATAAAAGTGCTTATTAACCTGGGCACCTTGGTGCACACCTGTAATCCCAGCACTCAGCAGGCAAGGGCAGGAGAGTCACAGCCAGTTCAAGGCCAGCCTGGATTGCACAGTGAGACTGTGTCACAAAGCCCCCAAAAAACTAAATAAATAAATAATGTGTTAAGTACATGAATGGGCCAAACTAAAAAGCCATGAAGGTATGATTTTCTTAAGTGTGTATATGAATAACTCAGTCTCCAGGAAACATCTCTATGGCTCCAGCCACAAGGACATGATTGTAACATTAATATTCACAGGTAATATCTGTTACACACTTAGTATTCACCAGGCAGTGAACCAGATGGTTTGCAAAAGACTACCTTGCTTAATCCTTATGACCATACTGAGGAAAGTACTTTTGTTGGTCCCATTTTATAGATGCAGGTAAGTCAAGTCATTTGTCAGGCAGGAGCAGGTGTAAGCTTGTAGCAGGTGATCCCCAAACTTCATGGCCCCTTACCACAGGGCCCTGGGAGGGCCTAGTGGTTTGTTTGCAGGGCCACATATTTTGGTAACATTTTCAAGGATGAGGTTTTCATCTTTTCCTTCAGGAGGACCCCTAGGATGTTATAAAGTGCAAACCCAGCACATCTTAGTGCTATTGAACCCAAGGTCACCAGCTGTAAGTGCACCAGAGCCTGTGGCCCTCACCAAGAAGCCCCTGCTCCCTGTCTGAGCCCTTGGAGGGAGAAGAAATGTTTCCCACCTTGCTTCTCACCTGGGCTTAGGAGGGTCCCATGTGTCTCTGATGTTCTTCCGTATCTTCTTTGTATCGTCAACATATGTGCGACATATAACGTGTGCGGCACAGGACTATTTCTAAAAATATTTTAATACGGGAAATCTTACGTTGAGTGACCACACTATAGAGCATGAATGTGTGTGTGTGTGTGCGTGTTACTAACTCAATAAGCATTAGAAACAGAATGAATAGATAGAAAGAAATGCGTCCAATTTCAATAATGACTCTTCTTCAGTGGGATCACAATTTTATCTTCATTTTATTTTTCTGGGCCTGTCAAGTTCTAAACATACATCTTTACCCAATTAATTTTTAAAAGTAATACGTGCTTAGTTTTAAATATTAAACAGTGCCAAAAAACTCAATAAATAAAAAGGACTCCCCACCCTATCTTTGCCATAAGTAGAAGCCAATAAAAAAAAATCTGAAATACATCCTAGCACGTATTTGTTTTAATTAAAGCTTTTGGAGTTATGAGTGGAGAGGGCAAAAGTTTCATAAATTTTATTAAGTCAGCCTTTAAAATTTTAAACATCACTTAGTTAATAATCTGTGATAGCCCTTCAGCAACAGCAGAAAAGAACGGGATAAAGAGGAAGTAATTTAAAAATCTCTCAGTTACAGGGAAACTGGACGAGGCTGGCTCCTTGCTCACACTCTTCTGCAAGGAAGTACTGTTCCTTCTTTCTAAGCAGAGAGGAAATAGATCCAGGAAATTTGAACATGTTTTTGCAATTAAAATCTGTCTCTTCCAAAGCCTTAGGGTGAACCCCTATGTATAATGTAGCAAAGCCAGAGGAGATAGGACCACTGTGTTACACAGTGACCCACGCTGCAGTCCAGCACGCTCTTTGACAGTGAGTGCACTGAAAGCCAGAACAGGAAATGGCCATGCTGGGTCAGCACCTCTCAGTGTGAAGCTGGGGTGAGTGGTGATCAGAGTCCCAGTGTGATCATTCTGCCATTGGATTGCGTAAAGGAATCTGAGATTACCCCTGCTGAGTGCCTTCTACCCTCCATGGTTTGGCTGTGGGGCAGAATCAGTTGTAAGATGTTGCTCAGAGAATTGCTCCCTAAATCCACTAGGGGACAGTTAAAGAAGGGGTGGTTGTGCAGGACCCAAAAGACAGGCAGCCTCCCAGCCTGCTCTCCACTCCCCTTCCGTTGACCTCACACAGTGTACATCTGGGGGAAGGGAACATCCCTGAGGACAGCATAGCCTGAGCCAGGGAAAGAGGGGGCACTGACAGCAAATGCAATCCCAGTGCTGCCGGCATCTATCAGGAGGACCTCCATACATGGAAATAAAACTAAAGGAAAGATGATAGAGAGTGTTCTGCCATAAAACTTAAGTCACGAGGAGGAAGATGAATGCATCTTGAGACCATAAGTGAAATACGTCAGACGCACAAGGTTAAATATGACATTCTCTTATATAAGAAATCCAAAGTATAAATAATTTAAAGAGCAAAATAAAAGGTACACAGTAGGAAACATGACGACAGATCTCTAGCAAATGGTAAGGGGATCAAGAGATGGAGCTGGATGATAGGAAAAGGAAAGAGAATAAAAAAGAATTAAGATATGTGTACTTACCAGCTTCCCATAAGGGATGTGGTCATTATGTACTGCAAACATGGAATAATAAAAAAGAAGGAAAGAAACTATTCCCATGGGCAATGGATTCCACGCTGGCTCAGTGTCCACACCGGAGCTTCTCTCCTCCCTGCCCACAGCTCATCCACAGGTACATGTTAGTGAGTAACTAGGCACACTCAACTTTCTGGGAAGAGTTGAAATTAGGATTGGAATCCAGTGACTCCAGCTGACCTTCTGAAATAGGGATGTGTCCCAAAAAAGAGAGCCAGAATTGTGCTAAGAGATAAAATCATGACAAGAGAAATAACTCAAGGGACCTACACCCTTGAGACAAGAGCTTCTAATATGTATTCCTCAGAGGTGACAATGAGGATGTGGCGACAGTTAAGGTAGAGTGCCTCATAGTCGAAAGCGCTCAGGGAAGAGAAGTTTAAAACAGTCATACTTGGAAAACGACACGTACGCAAGCGAAGACACTGACAGCAATCCAGTATTTAAAGAAGTACTCAATGAGCAGCAGTCCTTGAAACTCTAGAGAGCAGGATGAGGCTTAATGCTTTAGGAAGACAGACACTGGAACAGGACAAGACACCCACCACCTCACAGCCAGGCACACACACTCACACACACACACACACACACACACACACACTCCATCTGGAGATACCTACAGGTTGTGCACTCTGGATAAATGGGTGAACTTTATGAGTGCGACATTTTGAGTTTTCCTCAGTGGCATTCAGCTAGTCTGGCCTTGAGCTTTGCTTTTCTCATCTGTAAAATGCAGGGATAATTGGCCTCATGTAGGTAAATAACTACTGTGGGCCCTTCCTTCCAGCCAGTAGATGGCCTAGTGGGATAAGGGCTTTCTTTGATAGACACTGGTGTGCAAAAAAATTTAAAACTCTCTCATCTTTTTCAATACTTTCACTATATTAGCACACCTTATGTGTTCTCATAATATTCTTTAAACGGCAAAAAATACTTTTATACTCTGAAAGATTTTCGTGTCTATATTTAACATCAGCAAAAGTCAAGATGCTGACAAATGAAATGCCACCACAACAGTCTCAGAAGTAACTCTGAAGTATCTCTGAACACAAAAGCATAAAACAACCAAATAAATAAAGCAAATAGGAAAGTCAGTACTAATAGATTCAAGGAAAATGCACCTCACCTTGAAAGGTGATTGATTCTCAGGTAGGATCTGATACACTTTGCTCCCTGGAGCAAGACTGACTTCCCGGTTCCATAGTTCCTGGCCCTGCCAGGGGCGCTTGAGCAACTGTCTCCTCGTCCTGTGCCCAGTTTCCTTCTCTGTCAAATAGGGGTGCCTGACTCACTGCTGATGTCAGAAGTGATGCTCACCTAA
This sequence comes from Dolichotis patagonum, assembly GCA_004027295.1. Classification (NCBI taxonomy): domain Eukaryota; kingdom Metazoa; phylum Chordata; class Mammalia; order Rodentia; family Caviidae; genus Dolichotis; species Dolichotis patagonum. Next base: position 50,215 of record PVJX010003044.1, on the reverse strand, counting down.
CTGGTTAGAATTTTGCAAAAGAAAACAGGGCTACCTTTGTATCCTGCCACATTTTACTGTGCTGTGCAGCTGCAGGAATGCAGGTAGCAGATTCTGGCCTCTAAGGAGAGCGGGGTCCTTGAAACATACTTAAAGGTTGAGGAATAAAGCAAACCTACCATGTGACAAAGGCAGAAACTCATATGAATGGGGGAAAAGATTCCTTTAAAAATAATAGAAACAACTGGGTTTTCAAGAAACTGTATATAAGGTTGCATTTTTTAACCTCATGATGTATACCCAGATAAATGCCAGGTGAATGAAGGAGTTAACCTTCAAAAATGAACTCAAGGAACTAAACAGAAATGTTGACGAATGCTTCTGTAACTCTGCAGTAGGGGAAGGGCCTTCCAAGCATGAGCATAGGGGTAGCAATCACCCAAGGAAATACCTAGAGAAAGAAACCAAAAACTCCAGAGACTCTACAGGATTATCCAGCAGCCCCCCCCCCAGCCTGGTGTACATAACCCCGTGTGCAGTAGTGGCATTTAGAGGTACGCAGATGGTTCTCTGTGGTAAGTACTACATGCAGACGTTCCTCCTTTAAGGATCGAGTTGTTTTCTTGCAATTGAGTCATTAAATGAATTGTTCATAAAGGATTGGTCAAAGGAAACTCCAACTTGATGATTTCGATTTTATTTTCACAATTTTTACATGCAGTTGGGTAATGCGGAACAGAACGTAAATCTGCAGTGCGGTACCGTGCACCACCCTGACCCGCGTGCACAGGCGAGGACTGTAGGGAGTTCATAGCAGAGAGATCTGGCTCCTTGTAAGCACAGAACAGACTGCATCTCTGGCCCTGGAACAAATACATAATGAGACCAAAAAAAGTTTTCATGTCTGAAATGAAAAGGACAAAAAAGTTGTCAACTTACAGTATTTATGGAGCACTTCCAATACTGCAGGACTATGCAAGTTGCTCCCATTAGTTTTCTTAATAATCCTGGGAAATAGTAAGATTATCTGTGCTTTCCCAGAGGAAACCGAGCGTAGCTGCTAAGGGGCAGGCAGACCCTGGGCAGTGGAGCAGCGTCCTCCCTCACTCTTTGTCATCAAGGGTTATACCTGTTATTACAGGTGAATTTTAGAGTGACATAATTACACATCCACACACACGTGTATATAACATACATATATACACATGTGTGCCTGACAGTTGTTCAGATTCTGTACTATAACCATCTCAAAGCCATTGATCAAGCTACCAGCTGTTGAACCATTGTGGAAGATTCCGCTGACTGCAATGATGAACAGACTTCATAATGATGAGCAAAGCCAGGTTGTAATTTAGGACTCTTGTCCTCCTGGGGGTCTGCCCTAGGCCCTGGTCACACAGGGAGAGGTGACCTCCTCTATGACTTGTGACTTCTTCCCCCAACTCCGAAACATCCACACTCTGTCTCCTGTAGATGGTCACCCTGGTTTGGACTTGAGGAGCACACACCTGCAAGGGGACCCCGGATTAATAGTTAGGGTATCACACAACACAGGCTTGGGCCTTCTAGCCAGGGAGGGTTATGGACTAAAGTCCTGCCCAGACTTTCACTCCAGGAAGGGAGAAGCAACCAGAAGACAAGATGAGATTGAGCCTCTCTTGCCTAACATAAAATAACTTACCTAACTCTTTGACTTAGAACATAATGTAAAATAACTATTGGTCCAAGTACTGTTGCTAATTCTATTTCATGTGTGAGAACTGATTACAAGTCAAACTACTAGACAAGCTGGTTGTAAAGAATCTTTCCATGTGGTACCATTTCCTTTCCTGGCTTCCTCCCTCTTTTGTTTCCCTCCCGCTCCTCTTCTTTACACAGATTTTTACAGACACCTTCTGTGCTGGGCACTACTGAGGCACTGAGCTCTGCGTGATCAAGAGATAAGCTCTGAGGAGCTGAGACTAGCAGTGGGCCAGCACTGACCACATACACAAGCAAAGGCATAATTACAAACAAGCAAATGCACCTGAAAGATCCATTCCTGTGGGTTTGTTGGCTGCCTTTGATTCAAGGTTTCCTGTGGAGACAGGGAAGGATGTACATCTGTTTCGCTCTTGGACTCAGGACTCTTACAGATTCCCACCGACTGCCAAGATGGTAGCATCTCTTACAGCTAAGCAGTATTGGGAGCACTTCTATGAACACAGAAGCTAATTTTGTTCAATCAACTGTACTACTTTATTGCTGCATAAAACTTTCCTAAAAACTTCAGAGGCACAAATTCTTGCAATGTTATAAGGCCAATCATCCAAGTTAGCAACTGGGACTTTTACAGAAGAACCCGATTCCAAATTCTGAGAAGATGCAGAAAATGGAAAGGGAGGATATTAGAGGCTTAAAAGACACTTGTCTCCCTCCTGGTGTCCCTGCACCACAAAGTGGAAGAGGCAGGACAGATGTGACAAATGCCACCTGGTATTTTATTCCTTTTCTTCCAATTACACTAAGCTAAATGATTTTTAGTGAATTAATGCTGAACAGGGTGCAGAGGGGTCACTTCAAAATAACAAAAACCCAGCTGGGCACTTTGGCCAGCTAAAAGCAGAAAGTTTGGCGTGAGCTTGGCATGCAGCCATGGCCAGTAAATAAAAATTTTGCACCAGATACTAATATTCTCCGTGTGGATTTAGGTAGAGAAGACAGAAGTAGCTTTGTATTGAATGGGGATGTCTAAGAAGGAAAAGGCACTATGCCTCTGATGTGTGCAGCATGGATTTTTTGATTGCTGATGGACCTCGTGTCTGTTTACTAATAGTTTTCATTGTCTCTAGTAAGGTATAAATGTCCAAGAAATCTACCTGAGAAAGCAGTAATTAAGCAGGTGTTCCCTGGCAACTTCTTTCCCACCCAGCTCCTTGGTAGTGAACATTCAGCAGAGGAAACTATTCTTGTTTAAATTGTGCTACACACACACACACACACACACACACACACACACACACACACGCAGGTCTGGCTAAAAGGCGCCCTGCTGGCAAACACCCAGGGCTGCAGGATGAGCTGTGACTCGGACCAGGAGTAAAGTAGCCAACAATCCCAGAGTGAAGAGAGAGTTTTCTTTCTTTGAAAAATTTGAGAAAATATCAAACACCAGAATCAGAGCTAGGAAAGGACTGAGGAAGTAATTGGGAAAGGGAGACTGTCTTGTCTCACGAGAATCTTTTTAGACCCTGCAATTTGTTATAAAAGTCTCAAATGTGCCCATCAAGGAAGAGAACTAAAGATGCTTACAACCAGCTTGGTCAAGGCTAAGGCAGAGCAGGATGGAAACTGAACACCTGAGGCCCCCAGAACTGCCCCCGACCTGCTTTTTCCCTTTCCCTCTGCTCCCCTCTCCTTCCTCCCATCCCTTTCCTCCTCCTTCTTAGCAATTACCCAAAAACACATTGCAAGCTTGTGAGCTCTGTCACCAGCAGAGGCACACAACACTCTGTGGGTACCTCTGTTTCTTCTGTTGCGAAATGACACTTGTAACAGTGCTCACTTTAGAAAGTGCTCATTTGAAATGAAAGGATTCTTTGAACTGCTTTGCCCAGTGCCCCATTCAGAGGAGGGGCTCAAGAATGCCTGCAGTTCACATCTCCTGTCTTCCTTTATTTCCCACCTATACAGCACACCAGGTCCTCAGGACTCCATCCAGAATGCTCTTCTTTTTCACTGTTTTGTTTTTGTGATTCGTACTGTTAGGTCCCATGCAGCTGCCACATCCCCAGTAATGCCTTCTACACCTACTCTGGAATTAAAAGCCACCCCCCATCCTTCACCACCAGCTGTGGTCCCTTCCCTGCACCCAGGTGCAAGGTTCGATGTGGGCCCCCTCAGCTCCCCTGCCAGGATACAAGTTTGTGGGAAATCTCTGTGCCTCTTTTCCTGGGTTTCCTCAGAAGCTGTTCCTCTAGTGCCTCAGCTTCCACTTAGGGGAAGTGGGAGGACATTAACCATATAGCACTCAACAAAGTTAGCATGATAGCACAATGAAAAATAGAGGCTGTGTGCAGATCCCGACACAAAGGAAGAGAGCTCACATTACAGGGCCCAAGGGGCTGCCTATGGGGACTAGACTGGCAGAATAACTGCCACGCTGAGTCGTGGGCATCAGGGTGAGAAGGCCTCCAACTGGCCATGTGCATGCACAGGGTGCTCTGGTGAATGGGACCAGCAGATGCGAGGCCACAGATAACCTTAATGTCCCCACCACAGCGGGCTAGTCTGCAGTCACACAAGTGCTACTGTCCCTGCAGCCCCGCAGTGAGGAGGGAGAAGCCTCCAACTGCAGCCTCACTGTTCCCAGGAGCCACATCTGTGGCTGGAGCCCTGCCACCACATGTGTCTCGGCCTGGCTCATGGTGGGCTCCTAGGGCACAGGCACCACTGTCCTGGTGTCTCATCTGCTGGGAAAGCCAGGGCCTCCAGTAAGCGCAGCCAGCTGAACTCAGAACACAGGCGAGATCACCAACAGGGACAGAGAGCAGCTGTGGCCGGGAGTCAAGGGTCCTCCTAGGCAGCGGTGCAACCGAGCTTTACCAGCTCCTGCTTTACCAGCTCCTGCTTTGCTGCAGCTGTCACAGAGAAAACTACTTGTGACAGCTTCTTCCTGGGGTGCTCATTCTTCACATGGCAGCCTTTTTGTTTTTCACTTTTCCTTGGAATGTAATTTCAAAGTTACAGAAAAGTTGAAAAAATAAGAATAATACCAAGAACACTCATATACTCTTTACATGGATGCAGCTGCTGTTAATGTTTGTCCCATTTCCATTGTGACCGCACTCTCTCTGTATCATCCTATGCATATACACACATGCACACATGTACACACACGCACACATGTACACACACATTTTCTGTAACACTGAGAGCTACTTGCATCCATTGTGACCTTTAAACCCTAAACTTTCCAATGTTTATTTCTAAAATTGGGAACATTCTCTTAAAAACCACACTATAGCAACCAACTTCCATAAACACAACATGGATGTGATACTTTTATCAAATCTACTGTCTTGTCCCAATGCCATCAGTGAAGTCAGTACTTATTCAGTTCTCTTCCAAATAAAAGGTGACAGCCTCAACTTGATTATCCTGTTGGCTTTAAAATCTTCAACTTTGGCCAGGGATTTAGCTCAATGGCGTAAGAGCTTACCTGGCGAGCATGAGGTTGTGAGTTCGATCCCCAGTACCAAAAAAAAAAAAAAAAAAAAAACTTCAACTTTGGAGTGAATTAACACACACTGGCCACTGTTTCGCACAGCCCACAGAGATTTGTCTAACAGCTTTCACATTTCTATTATTGCTGTCAGAAAGGACCTCAAAGCCTTGTGTCTCTGGTGCAGGCTGGCTGATGTCCCAGGTGTCCCAGCAAGAAAGCCCTGTGGCTAATCCTCCCTTTGGAGAGTTTTTTACCCCAAGTGGGGTCAGCCAAGCCCTTTTTGTGGACTTACCTATTCTTTCAGCATTTATCCATTGTGCACCTGCCAACATTGGGCATCAAAGATAAATTTGCTGATTCGGCAGACATTTAAGAACCCAGACTTAGAAGCAGGACCGAGTTGGGCTGTGCCACAACCAAACTACCCACTGGCTGCAACATTTGGCTAAGTCACTGTACTTGTTCCTTCAGCTACCTGTCCTCTTCAACTTATGACAAGGCTGCATCTCAGTAACCCTGTAATTGGAAATGTTATATTACCAATGCATTTACAAGTGAGTATCCCTTCCCCGAAATGCATAGCACCAGAACTGTTTCAGATAGATTCTTTTCAGCCCTTGGAATAGTTGCATGTATATAATGAGAAATTTGGGGGATAAGACTCAAACTGAAACAAAGCACTCATCTAATATTTAGTCCACACATTACATATACATCCTAAGGGTAATTTCATACAATATTTTTAGTGCATCTGCGTTTTGACTATGACCCATCACATCAGGTTAGGTATGGAATTTTCCACTCGTCATGTCATGTCAGAGACCAAACTGCTTCCAACTATGAGGCATCTCGGATTTCAGACTTTTGAATTAGTGATGTCCAACCTATAATGCATAATTTAAAAATACAGTGAATGTTTACTATTTTTAAAATTTATTGCAGTAGAAGACACATCACTGCAAGACCACTTATCCCACCAGTCTTGCCACTTTAGGAAGCAGCTCTGCAAGTCCTCTTTCGTGAGTGTCTTTAGTTGTGCTGTCATGGCTGCCTTGCTGTCCTGCATGGATTCAAACATTTACTTTTCACAGTCTATTTACTTTGGGAGAGAGCCAGTAACTGCACAGTGCCCAGTCCAGTGAATAAGGTGGATGAGGGCACACCGTCATATTTTTATGAGCCTGCCATTTCGTTAGATGGCACTTGGCAGCAGCATTTACAGTATTTTTGATCACATTTTTAAGGACACAAAAGAGGATTTCTTGAACTGCTTCATAAAGTGGCAAGAATGATGGGATAAGTGTGTTCAGAGCAAGGGAGCATATGTGAAGAATGACGACTGGCAGTGTGTCTTTTAGTGCAATAATCTTTCATTTAACCCTGCAGCACATATTTAGATCCTTTTGTGCATACTGAACTCTGAAACTGGTTGTCTTCTCTCATGATGTCCTGCTGTACCTTGCTGTTCCTGCCCAGAACTGAAGGAGTAAAGTGCAGGAAAGGATCAAAATACACAATTTGAGCTGTGGTTTCTTCTGAAGAATGTATATCACTTTTACATTGTCCTGAAGTCAAAACTCATAAGATGAACCACTCTAAGTCAGAGACCGTCTACAGTATAAAAGCTGCACTGTAGGTTGCTGTGAAGCTCAAATGAGGACATCTGTGCCACTGCTATGAACATCAGGGAGACAGGTACATGCGCGCGTGTGCACATACACACACGCGCACACATACACACACTACAATCAGCAAGTTTGTGTATCAGCAATGTAAAACACTTCTCCATGGGGCCCCAGGAGCTGCAGCGTCTGGAGTCTCCAGGGGAGTAAGATGCATTCCCAGATGCATCTGACCGGAGACTGAGATTCAGTGGAGATGGAGGAGCACTCTTAGGCCGGGCCACAGCAGGAGCATCAGCGGGCAGCAGATGAGGCTGGGCTAGTACCACACACAGGGCAGCACTGGTGACCCGGAGGCGGAAGTCCTGTGAGCAGCTGCAGGCCACTAGAGTAGACCACAGTAATGACCTCCCGTCACTCAGAATTCTCAGAGCTGACCAACGGGCCATGAGCAGATCTGCCCATTCGTCCCTTTTCTCACCTAAAATAGACACTTTTCGAGAAAAAGTCCTTTTCTAGTTGTAAAATGAATAAAGCTCATTAGAGACGATTTTGAAAATATAAGACAAATCTCTTGTCCCATTTTCAGTTAAGAAACTCAGTAACAGCGATGTTATCTGGCCTGTCAAGTTCATTAAAAGGCTGGATAGCTGCGTATTAAGTCATTTAACTCTGCAGTGTCCCCTTTGGCCTTCCTTCCACAATCTGGGGAAGAGCCAGCCCTCCTGTGGGCCTCACTTTCAGGGCCCACGTCCCTTAGATCCCTTTTGTCCCAGAGGGAAAAGAGCTCTGTTGAGGCATGTGGTGCACTGGTGTCCCTAGAGGCAATCCACTTTAAAAGCCAAGGATTTTGCTGAATGTAAAAACTAGCTTTTAAATCAGACCCATCCAGCCTGGTTCTTAGCTGGAGGATCCCAGCAGAACCACTCAAGAGAGCTTTTCTCACCTGCCCACAGAGTCACCCTCTCACCAGCTCCTGGGCCCTTCAAAACTGGGTGTGGCCAGCTCCAGGTGATATCCAGGCTCACAAGTTTAAAAATCATTCTGACAGAGCTGGGGAAGGGACCCCAGAGGGAACTAGTTAAGCCAAAGTCCAAAGCTGAAATTCCCTCATTACAGCACCACTCACCCCATTGTTCTTGTGAATAAACGGGTCCCCGGGGCTTTTAAAACACAGTTTACTTTCACAAAGTAAGTGCTTGCTCTTTCTCTTCCAGGAACAGATTTGCCCAGGGAGCTGAGGCCCAGCTCTGTAATCAGCCCTCAGCTCCTCTGGGACAGCATTTAGTGCAAACAGCAAAAAGCAGAAATTTGATTCTTTTGGGTTACTTGTGTCCGGTCAGGACAACCTTGTTTGCCATTTAAAAAAAAATACACTAATTTGCTTTTTTACTGATTTTTTAAAATATTGCTTTATCCAAATGTTAATTAAAGGATTATGTTTTATTTTGCAAAGTGATTATAAGAGACTCATAACTGAGCTGCATAGGTTACCCCAAGCCACTAAAACTCAGATTCTGCTTTTACATAAAACTCTTTGGAGGGGCTGGGGATTTTAGCTCAGTGGCATAAGTGCCTGCCTGGCAAAGGCGAGGTTTTGAATTCAATCCCCAGTACCAAAACAAAACAAACAACAACAAAGGAAAGGTAAGTCATGTACAGGGAACGACATGCCTGCCACAGGCATGGCCCACGTGTACATAACCCTGTACGTGGCCCAAACCCCAGCTCAGCCCACCTTTTGACACTTGGGGTGGGAGACACTGAACCACAAGCTACAGCTTTTCTCCCAAAGCCCTTCGGAGCCAGGGTGGCCCAGGGCTTCTGGTCCCATGCCTTACACATGTCCCCGATCCTTCTTTAGATATCTGTGAAACGTTAAAATAAAAATGAAACACCTGATAGAATTCTTAAGAGGAATTAGAAGGAAAAAATTATTTTCCAACCTTTGAATTTGTATTGTTTTACCTGTGGCTTGTGGAATAGATTTAAAACTCACACCTGACAGGGATGCACGGAAGAGCCCAGCCTCCCGAGAGTGGTAGCTCACTTCCTTCTGTCTCTCTGGGGCTGCCTGGTTCCTGGGGCATTAGTATTTTGCTCCATTCTCTCAATGACCAGGTTTCTCTGCTGTCTCCATGCAGCTCCTCAGTCCAAACACTTCACAGAACTTTCTTCTAATTCCTCTTAAGAGGGTCACAATGTCTAAGTTTATTGTGTGACAATCTGTTTGGGTCAGCTTGAGCCCCGTGGGGAATAACCCAGGGCAGGCACCCCGGACTCGTGTCCCACTGGGTGTGGCTGGGGGCCAGGGGGATGCCTAGCTAGTGGCTCCTCACTGCGCCGTCTCAGCCATGGTTCTTTGTCATGGACGTGCTTACACATCTGCCTCCTGTGTCCTCACATCTCCCATGGCAGCAGTTTTTAGAGAAACATCTGTGGGTTTTACCTACCCAGCCACTTTCAGTCCTTTACCCAACCGTGAGCTCCTCTTTTCCTTTTGGAAATACTCACCACTAGGTACGGATTGGGGGAGGCCAGCATCTTCCCCTCCTTCCATCTGCCGTTGGTCAAGTCAGATGATTCATTTAGAGGTTGAACATGTCACCTAGTAGGGCCTTCAGGAGTCTACATAGAATGTTTACTGGGCCTTCGGGAAAGGGATGCCAAAATCAAGCCTGACTGTTAGAGGCATTTTGGTGTGCCCCAAAATGAAGGCACCCCAGATTAAAAAATAAAGCCCAGAAAGACAAACAAACTGTGGAAGAGATGGTTTGAGAACCTAAATATGACTATAACTCAGTCATGTGGACCGAATAATTTTTTGACGTAGGGCAGTTTGGGTTAAGATTTTTGTCCCTGGTATCCAAGAGTCTCCTCTTAAACATCTGTAGAAAAATTGTGCACGTTCTTCTGCATTCATTCCAGCCTCCTCTGCCATCACTCAAAGAATGTAAGAGCTCTGCAAGCCAGTGGTGATGGAGGGGCCCAGGTCGTCTCTGTGCAGAGACCTTTTAGCCTTGGCAGTCCCAGCGCTGTGCCCAGGCAGGTCCACACGTCCCATTTTTGGCTCAGATGTTGGGGCAGGTATGCTACATGGCTAGATGCTTAAACTTTACCAATCAAGCTAACAAAGTTTGGAAGATGAATGGATTCTCTCCTTCTACTCTGTTATCTGTACACCTTTGTGACTTAGGAGGCTTAAGTCAAATTCAGATTCCTCAGGAGGGACCTGCACTTGTTGGGGAAGCAGACTGGAACACTTAGGCTGAAGTTCCAACATCCTGGTACCCAGAGAACAGCCTAACACCGAGAGACAGGGGCCTCCCCACCTGCCAAGCCAGAGCCCGCCCCTGAGAGGAGAAGCCTAGGAGGGCCCAGGCTAGGGGCATTTCTAGATGGAGGTCACCCACAGGGATTAGTTTGCAGGTGCCAAGCCTTGTGTTGGTTTTACCCCAGTATTAGTTGACCACAGGGTCCATATTTCACATTTCTGGGCTGTACAGAAGGTACAGTGAGGGGAACAGCGTTTGCAGAGAGCTTCTAATTGGGTCTTTTCCCACAGATGATCCCCCAGGTCCCACCAGTTGAAGCCAGGCTGCAGTTAGAAGCTCACTTTAACAGGAATGATCCTTTCAGGGCCCAGCCCCAAGCAGCCCCAAGCAGCCCCAAGTGTCCGGTAATATGCACAACCACAACTGCTTCACCTGCTCACTTCCAGAGCGCTGGAAGGAGTGAGTTATGTGAACAGAAGTCTCATTACGGGCTCTGCTGGAAGAATATTGACATCTGTGGCCACTTTAAGGAACCTGTGTTTCAGGTTTATTATGAATATGTTACCTGAAGGAATGAGTTGGAAAGAAAATTGGCCATAGTCTTAGAACTTTCAGAGTTCAACAAATAAATCCAGAAGCTTATGAACCAAAGAGAAGGCCTGGGTTGGGAGGTGTGATTTGGGGTTTTCGCCCTGGAAAAATGAGTTCTCTGAGACTCGTTGGGCAGAATGTTGAGGCGGCAGCAGCCCTGAGAGGTGACCACCCCACCTGGAACCAGCTGTCTGTAAACTGAAACCTCTACAAACTCTGAGCCAAAATAAACTTTTCCTCCTTGATCTTGTGGGTGTTCGGTATTTTGTCCCAGCAATAAGAAAATAACTAAGACAGCATCTAAATACAGTCTGCCGCCCTCATTTGGGGCTCACATTTCTGAAGAGGCTGTCTCTGCTCCTCTGCTTTGGTATAGAAGTAAGAACTTGAACCTGAAGCTTTAGCTGTCCCAGATTTGCTCAGGGAATGAATACCAGATACTTTGTAAGATTTGAAGCTATCTGTGAAGGTTAAGATTGACCACTGGTATCCAGATGTTCAGAAGCAGAGCATTCTGGGTTGTTAGTGCTAAACAACTAGACTTGTCATCTTCTAAAGCAAGGGCCGACCAAGCCTTTCTGCAAAGAACTAGCTACTGAATATCATGTTTTGTAGGCCATACATTTTCTCTGTTGCAATGACTCAGCTGTGTCATGTACTACAAAACAGCCAGAGAGCTGGGCAGAGAGGCATACATTTGTAACTCCAGCACTCTGAGAGGCCGAGGTGGGAAAAGCACAGATTCTAGCCCAGCCTGAGCAATTTAGCAGCTTAGTAAGACCCACTTTTAACACTTTATTTTTTTAAAAAAAAGACCTGGGGACATAGCTCAGGCTATAGAAGCATCATTGGGTTTAAACTCTAGTACTGAGGGGGAAAAAATAAAAGCAAAAATAATATATGCACAAATGCATGTGAGTGCATTCCAATAAAACTTTAGACATGAGAATGGAATTTCATATGATTTTCGCATACACGCACACCCTACTACCATTTACAAATGTAAAGACCATTCTTAAATCGTGGCTGCAACTTGCCACCTCCTGTCTACTATGTAACTGTCTCTGTCTTCCTGAGGACTATTTATTTTTGTTGTTGTTTGTTTTTTGAGGCAGGGTCTCACTATGTAGTTCAGGTTGGATTTGAACTCAAAGCGATCCTCCTGCCTCAGCCTCCTGAATACTGGGATTCCAGGCATACATCACTATGTCTGACTTCTGAGAACTGTTTCCAACTTTCTTTTTGCAATTAAGCATCAGTATGTCCTCTCTTCACTGTTAGAACTGCAGAGACAGCCCAGGGCCCAGAAATGCCATTGCTCCACATCTACACACTCATTGCTGTAATCAGATTGCCTGGCCCAGAGGTGTCGAAGGAGTCTGCAGGAAAGGAGGGTGTGTTCCTGTCTCAGCCTTGGCACAGTCTGCAGAGCTGGGAGCAGCAGCTGATTTTGGAGGGCACTGACTCCAAGACACACACCAGGGAAGCAGAGAGGTTAGGTGCTCAGCCTGAGGCATGTGCTCTGGCATCAGAAGGCCAACACTTCCCTCCTGTCCTGCAGACTCCCCCTGCCTCTCCGCATAGCTCTGCTCCACTCTCACACTCTCCCCATGTCCACTGCACTGTCTGGCCTTTCAGTTTAGACCCAGAAAGAGAATTTGGGTTCTGATAACAGGGAAAGGCAGGCAAGGTTCTGGGGAGCCCTGGCTGATGGCAGTGAATGGGTGAGGTGTGGAGCCCCCCTGCAAAGGTCAGGGTGACAGGGAGCTCCTCTTCCACTGTGCCAGAAACGAGCAATTCTGATTGCTGAATCCACCTTTTCTTTTTTTTCTTTTCTCTTTCCTTCCCTTCCTTTTCATTTCCCTTCTTTTTCTTTTCTTTTCTTTTCTCTTTTCTCTTTTCTCTTTCTTTCTTTCTTTCTTTCTTTCTTTCTTTCTTTCTTTCTTTTTTTCTATTTGTCTTTTCACTGAGCTACACCCCCAATCCTTTTTAAAACTGTTTTGTTTTTTTGAGACAGGGTCTTACTAAGTTACTAATTTGTCCCGGCTGGGTTCAAGCTTGTAACCATTCTGCCTTACCCTCCTAGAGTGCTGGTGTCTTCGTTACATTTCTTGTTCCTGAGATAAAATGTCCAACACCCAAAGTTAAAACAGGCAGGTTTATTTAGCTCACAATCTGTAGAGGTTTCAGTCCATAGCCAGCTGGCTGCAAAGCAGGGTAAAGTGGCAGAGGGGAAACAGTTCTTGGGGGCAGAAGACAGCAAGGCAACAAGGGACCTTCATAGCATCTTTCTGCCCCTTTCATCTTACCCACAGTGCTTAGGGTGGGCAGCACTCACACCCTTAATCCTAGTGCCCTTGACCCTACATTGCACCATGAGTGGATCCCATTAAAATCCTGGCTCCAGCTGGCTCTGCAAAAGCCCCGCCTGTAACCACAGGAGGCTTTGGGGGAACATCTAGATACAAGTTGCAACAGCTAGGATTAGAGGCCTGCACCACAGCACCTCCTCCACATCAGTTTGGACAAGAATGTTACCTTTCCTTAGGAAACCAGGCCCTGGGCAGTGCATAACAGGACCCAGAGTTCATTTTTGTGCTAAATGTTCTTCAATCTTGGCAGTCAAAATGCTTGGTTGTTAATGTATTTGTTTGTATTGCAGTGCTGGGCCCCTTGCATTTAATCCAAAGCATTTCTACAGTAAGGAGAAAGAGAACTGTCCTGAGACCGTGTCTCTCTCCCACCTGTTCAAAGCCCGTCCTGTCCACGTTCTCCTGAGGCTGCCTGAGCTGCACCCTCCCTCAACCACGTTCTTCCCTGTGCCTCAGTTTCTTTCAAGTCACTGGCCTGGATGACGGTCACACACTGGTGGTGATGATGATATATTGTTGAAACTACTTTTCCTGCTGATACAGGCTTGAGTGGTTGGTGACTGATGGGGTTAATGGATTTGTGACAGTTGTGTCTGACTGCAGTGCTAGGGGTAGATGGAAAATCACGATAGAGAACAGAACAGACCTGAGGTTCACTGAGGCCAGAGCTGTGAGGCAGCTCTTCCTTCTAAAACTAAGGGTGACCATCACAAATCAGAAACCAGAACTGAGCCCGTGATCCAGCCTTAGCACCTGCTCAGAGGCCCCTAAGGGCTGGTGGACAGAGAACCTCCCTGCCACTGGCTCCTGCACTCCCACACTGATTTGTCCATCCCGCCACGACTGTGCACCCTCTTGGGGCTGGCACTGTGCCCTGTGATCTGTGACCTCTGGAAGGGACGATGGGGTTACCCACGATTGGTGAATACAAGCATGAGCGTGTGTGGGTGAGTGGATGCACAATGCTGCAGGTCACTCTGAGGTCTGGATGGACCTGTGCTGGCCCATACGACAGCTGCCAGTCCCAAGTAGTGGCTTCTATGATGCTCACTGAATTCAGGCCCGGCTCCTTCAGGTGTGATGCACATGGTAGGTGCTCAGTGGCCTACGTGGCCAGTGTCCACCACACTGGGTATCACAGACCACAGGACATTTCCATCGCCCATTGCAGGAAGTGCTTTCGGACATCACTGGCTCAGAGGAAACGTCCGTCTGTTACACACACACACACACACACACACACACACACACACACACAGATGATCCTACACCCTGCTTATCCTTCAGGATCAAAGATCTGCTCCTTCAGGAGAGGCACTAAAGTGCAGAGATGAGAGACAGAGCCAAAGCTTCCCACTGCAGACTGGAAACAGTAAACAAAGTGCCCATGGTGCCAGAAAGAAGCTCCTGCCTCCCAGGAAGTTCCAGCCTATTTGGGAAAAAAGTGACAAAGACATGAGAAGAAATAATTTCAAGAGTCAGGAGCCAAGGTTGTGTGATAGCCAGAGACATGCATGGGGGCAGGAGACCCCACTGTCAGTCACATTCCCTTCCCAGAACCTGCACCACACTCCTGGGCAACAGCCACACAGCTTTGTACTGGCAGTGACATATAAGGTTAATCCTGAAGGTCAGTTTAGGAGACTGAGGCAGGAGGGTCTCTTGAGCCCAGGAGATCAGCGCCAGTTTAGATGACACTATGAGATCTTAAGTCTGAAAAGGAATCACAAAGATCGAAATGTCAGCTAACAACTAGCCCAGGTAAGGAAGAGGCAGTGACCTGTAGCCCCCAGCTCAAGCTTGTGTCTGTGACCACTCTGCTTGTTTATCAGGACAGGCACATGCAGACTTGAGAGAGGACCTGAGAGCACCCACTGAGTATCACAGATACACAAGCCACTTCCCTGGATCCTACTAAGATGCCAGCTGTTCACCCAGCTTGTGTGACGCTAGGAACCGTCATCACCTTCCTACAAGAAATCATTGACGAATCATCCAACACCTCCACAGTGGGCTAGGGTGGAGCTGCAGACAGTGGTTAAGTACGCACACATCAGTGGGGAAAGAGAACCACGTCATATACACTCTTCACAAAGCAGTCACACATGCATGTGCAAACACGCTCACATACAGTGCGGTCTTTGTTTGTTTGTGTGTCTTCCCCTAGAAGAGACTCCCCGAGGCAGGCCTCAGGGTATCAGTGAGGGCTGACTCCTTCTCCTGAGCAGGAGACGAGGGCAGCGGCCGGGAGACCTTG
Organism: Dolichotis patagonum; assembly: GCA_004027295.1. Classification (NCBI taxonomy): domain Eukaryota; kingdom Metazoa; phylum Chordata; class Mammalia; order Rodentia; family Caviidae; genus Dolichotis; species Dolichotis patagonum. The sequence continues at coordinate 34,913 of PVJX010003044.1, read as the reverse complement.
GAACTCCACACTGCAGCTCCACTGTGGCCTAGGGGACCCCGGGCCAGTCAGATGCCAGCATAGGACACGGAGGATCTCCCAAGAGCAGCTGGGTCTGGAGAGACCAAGGACTGAGAGCACCGTTGTCACTGACATCCCTCACCCAGCGCATGTCCGCTGCCTGTAGCCCGAGCTCCTGGAGACTGAGATGCAGCATCTGAAACTCAGTGGCCCCAGACTCGGTTCCAGGGTGGCTGGACTGCAGGTGAGTGAAGGCACCTCCGAGCAGCTGGAATAAAAGCATGGCTCCCTGCCCTGGCTGGTTACTGATCCCAGAAGGTGGCCTCAGCTGTCAGCGCCCACGTGCGTCCACTGGGCATGTGGTCCCTTCCTGTCTTCCTTTCTTTTTCTGCAGTGCTGAGGATTGAACCCAAGGCCTTTGCTGAGGTACACCCAAAGCCCTCTCCTTTGACTTTGAGACAACCTCTTTAATCACTAAATCATCTCGGCTATGGTTGAACTTGCAGTCTTCCTGACTCAGCCTCCCAGATGGTGGGGATTACAGACCCACATCACAACACCCTCAAGTCTGCAGTTCCCAGAAGCTCTGATGCTGGTGGGTTCCTAAACCACCTGCAGATCAGGGTAACACACAGGACATGGTCAGAGGACCTATAAATAGGAGCAGGAAGTGGTGTCACACAGCTTGGTAGGTCTGAAAGGGCAAGGTGGCAGATAAGAGGTCTGTGTAGGAAGCTGGGTCATTATGTGGGCAGGACACAGGCCTCTTGCTCAGAGCTGAAGGACTTCTTGCAGGTCAGGAGCAGCCGGGTGCCAGGTGCCCAGCCCCCACGCCACACAGCCGCGCCCTTTCCTCTGTAATGGTGTCGCATCCCACAGACCCATCGTAAGTAAGCTGCAATGGTTGCAAATTGAAGATGCCCTCATTCGCCTGACCTCCGGGGTATCACCGCTGGCCACACGACCCACCCTGAAGTGGCACCTGTTTGCTCCCTTGATCACGTGTTTGGCTGGGGGCAGTGGCACCTGTACCACAGAGGGTCTACAGCATGTGGATCCTCTGGGAAAGATCAACAGGAGGTCGAGGCATCTGTGACAAATCACAAGCATCCAGGGTCATCGGTAAGGGGAGCCCTGGGGAGGGAAGCACACTTGGTTCGCCTGTGACCACAGGCCACCACACACATCCCAAGAGGCAGGGCGAGGTCTAGTCCACCTGACTCTCAGTGAGGCAGAAGATCAGAGAGGGGAAGCGACTTGCTCAACTTCCCCATCAAGTAGTGGTCTCCTGACTCCTGAGCTGGACCCCTGGAGGGGCTTTAGCCCAAAGCGCAGGCTGGAGGAGAAGGCAAGACCCACCATCCTGGGGCCTGATGTCCCCCTGTTGTAGCGTCCAGATGGCCCCTGTGTCGACATCCTGGGCTCAGTGTCTGGCCCTGGTGGCCCAGCCTGCTCTGCTCCTCTCCCCTTCTGCACAGCTCAGCCACAAGGGTCAGACCCTGCCTGTCAACTTAGCCCCAGTGGGCGTTGGCTGGGACTCAGAGCCCTGGCCTTGGGCAGCATGTGGGCAGGTGTGGGCCAGGAAGCAGGGCCGGGGTGGGGGCCACTGTGGGTTCAGCCTTGCGCAGGTCCAGCGTGGGGGAGCACAGAAGTTCTGACTCAGCACTGCCTCTCACCAGAGCCTCGGTCACGTGCTGGCATCTGGCCCACAGGCACCAGCGCAGGGCTCTAACTGCGGACTTGGCTGTCTGTACCCTCTGCACTTCTGCTCAGGCCTCGTGGGAGTGTAGGAGCCCGGTGGATGGTTCCAAAGCACAGGATGCCCCCCAGAGCTAAAGTTCAGAGCTAGACACTGGAAGAAAACAATCTGCTCCGGTTCAAAGTGAACTCCTCTATGGAAATAAAAGAAAAATAGTGCCTTGAGAAAAAAAACATAACTCAAACTGGAACATTTAGGTATGAAACCAAGGCGCAAATATGCAAAGTCTTCATAAAAACAGTGGTTTGGGTTTGGGTTATTTTTTCCTTCATTTTTTTGAATATCACTGAAAACCCACAAAAGCTGTCCAGTGGGGAGCAGAGTGACCCCTCCCTGCTCACAGAAGTCAGCTTCAAAGTAGGGAGTGGACCGCAGAGCTGCCACGCGTGCGTGGGTAATTGTTGCAGGAATCACACAGTTGCCTATTCCTTTTCCAGCAGGGTGGTGTGTCTCGACCCCCAAAACAGCTGGAGCAGGGAGATGGTGCCAAGGATCCCTGGGCAGGAGTCACAGGAAGGGACTGTGGAGGAGACACCGAGGCCTGGAGAGGAGCTGAGGCCAGGCAGAGGCCGACAGTGTTATGGCACGGTGCAGGAAGGAGCCCGGGTCCCAGCCATGGCCCCTGCTCACTCAGACCTGGGTGCTGAAGATCTAGAATTTCTCTAAGAGATTCAGCGCATAAACCATGGCATGCATGTGACAGCAACTAAGGACACTCCGGTGGCCAGAGAGGGACAGGGCAGTCACAGGGGCCCACTGGACAGGACTCCTCTCTGTTGGCCCCTCAGGCATCAAGGGATTTGTTTTTCTTTGTAAAGACAGATTTGAGAACAAGACAAAAAGAGCCAAGAGCCGGGATGAAAACAAGAAAAAAAGGTGCCTTCCAGCACCACACAGAGCAAGTGGCCACACACACCCTGCAGCTGGGATGTGGGCCAGCAAAGAGCACCAGGGGATCAGACCAGCACCCCATGGCCCGCGGGGGTTAATCTGAGCAACAAACAAGTCAGGTGGCCTTGAACTGTAACCCACAGCAAGGGAGGAACCCACAGGTCTACGCAGATGGTGACAAGTCCACAAGTCACTGCCAAGCGGGAGAGGAGAGATGGCTGTGTGCAGAGCATTCCAGATCATTTCTGCAGCTTTTCCATCCTCCTGCATTGTGCGCGGCTGCTGCGGTGACCCCTTCTTTAGCACATGCTGGAAAGGGGCACAGAGAAGGCTCTGCTATGGAGAAGTTGACCAGCACCACCTCCACCAGGGGCAAGATGCACCACAGATGTGACATAGTGAAAAGGACACTTTAACCCCTGGTCTCCTCCAGAAAACTCCACAGCTCACTCTAACTATTAGACTAAAACATAAGCAAGCCCCATTGGAGGGGCAGCCTATGAGACACCTAGCCAGTGCTCCTCACAGTGACAAGGTCCCCAAAACAAGGAAAGCAGCTGGCACACCTGTAACTCCAGGACTCTTGAAGGCTGAGGCAGGAGGATTACAAGTTTGATCCTAGGCTGAGGCAACCTGTTGACTGAGCCAGACCATGTCTGAAACTTTAAAAGTTTAAATTTTTTTTTTTTTTGTACCAGGGATGGAACTCATGACCTAGTCCTTGCCAGGCAGACACTCACACTGCTGAGCTAAATCCACAGCCCAAAATTTAAATGTTTTTAAAGGGCCTGGGAATGTAGCTCAGTGCAAAGGCTTTGAGCTCAGTCTCCAGTACTGCTCGTCATCACTGTTGTCATCATGATCATCTGCGAAATGTCAGAGCCAAGAGCAGCCTGAGGATCTAAGAAGCCACTCTGACTCAACACAGTGCGGGGTTCTGGATGGGCTCCAGGCAAAAAATAAAGGGCACTGGAGGACACTAAGGAACTTGGAATACACCACGCACTCTAGTTCAGGGTGATGGGCCAGCGAGGGCTCAGTGTCCAGGGCGTGGCTCTCAGTTGTTCAAAATGTGCCACCCCCTTGTCACTAAGGATGCTGCTTGGCACTCTGCTCAGATGTCCTGCTGGGAAGGCAAACATTGGCAGAGGCGATGTGAGTGCCGTGTGGGGACAAGCAAGGCTCCCATCCCTTCCTGGAGGATCAGAGCACAGTTCACGACATGGACCCTGCGTCCATCGGTCCTCAGCACTCCCCTAGCACCCCACTACAGCCCAGCCCACAAGGAGCACACGCAGCAGTACGTTCGTCAGTACCCTGTTGAATCATCTTCTGCGGCTGACAAGGAACCCACGATTCACAGTCAGCAACCAGACACATCTGTTCTTTCTGGCTGGTATTGGAGGGTGGTGCAGTGCACGCCACTCCTCCCGGCCCCCATCGCCTCGCCCCATGCAGAGGCTGGCACAGGCTTCCTGGGTGCCCCCGTGGTCCCAGACAGGCCTAGTTGGCAGTGTGGGACAGGGTCAGAGGGAGGTGCAGAGGGACCAGGGCTGGGTGGAGAGGGATCAAAATGAAGGCATGTGAAGGGGAGAGGGGCTCGAGGCACAGAGGGAAGGGGAGTCTGTGTCTTGGTAGCTACCAGCCCCCAAAGACCCACAGGAAGCCCTGGAGCCACATTTCCTGAGATCTGAAGTCCCAGAGACCCCCCTGCTCTGTGCCCTGTCTGCTCCTCAAGATGTGGCCCAGGCCACTGGCTGTGGAACCAGGGCTGTGTGACCTGAACACAGTTATCAGCAGTGCGGTGACTTTGGAACCCACTGTGGCATATTCTGAATCCTGCCTGTGTTGTTCTCAGTCTCTCCTGGCCTCAGGGCCTGTATGACTCCCCCCCACCATAGTCAGCAAGTATCTGGTTCACTCTCCTGGCTCTTTCAAATGTCCCTTCTTCCAGCTCCCCCTCAGGGCAGCATCTACCTTGTGGGGTGCACGATGCTCTGATGCTCTTTGGGTAGCATGTGGCTGGGTGCTGTGCTTGGTGGCCAGGTGCTATGCTCAGTGACCATTGTATAGTCCACCCAGTTCCACAGCTCTGGCAGCCTCACTCAACAAAGCTGGCTGGCAACCTTGTCCTGACCCTGAGGGGACACACAGTCATCCTCCAGGTTTGTGGCCCAAGGAGCTATGTTTGCAATTTCTGCCCAGCACCACTGTGGCCCTCGCAGGCCATGGAGCCGAGCTACTTTCTTCCCTTTCCCAGCCTAAGGAAGCAAAGCCCCGAGCATCACCTGGAAAATGGATGGCTGGAGAGTTCCGCTTCCCTCCCCCCCACACACACACACACGAAAGCTGTCGTACCATCTGCAAGGAAAGCCCAGGCTTAGAGACACAACTGCTAATCTCCTCCCGACTGCAAAAGATGGCACGCAACATGTGAAGTGTAATAGTATAGAGCACGGTATGTGGCACAAAATACACAAGGAGTAAAATGTGACGTGCTAAGTGTTTGTGCCAGGAACTGCCCTGCACTGCACTCTTAACAAATAGCACCAACTATCACTACTTTAATTCAATCACATACGTTATATCACTTGTCTTTACAATAAAAATTCTCTACCAAAAGAAGAAAAAGGAATCTCACCTCCTTGTCATTCTGTTAGCGCATATTTTATTCATCATTCAGAGTTCTAAAATTCCATTAGTGAAAGAAGGAAACTTCTTGTCTTCACCAGCGTGTAGTTACTTCATGCGGAATTAGCTGTATGTCCTTGATTGGCAGTGGCTGAGAAGCAGCAGGTGTGGCCCTCACAGATTTGAAATCCTGACAGTGAAGATTTCCTTTCTCAAGGTGCACAGGGCTGGTCAGCTCCCAGTCAGGGTAAAAAAAACACTTGAAATCATCAACTTACAAGGCGGAAAGCTTTAATTTGTAATGTGCAGCTCCCAAGGGTCAGCCTGTGGCTGTTGGGCCCTGTAGCTTTGAATCTGTGGTGCCACCATGTGACATGGTGCTGTCCATTCAGGGCCACCGGAACCAAACAAAGAGCAAGGAAACTGTGGGGCCCAATAGCCCCTCCAGGGCCACCCAGTGACCTAATGACTTCCTCCCACTAAACTCCACTGCTGAAGGGAACCTCCTCCCAGTATCACTGTAGGATGGCCTTTAGGGGACACGTCAAACCCTAGCATCCACTCTTCCCCCATTTAGAAGGAAGGCCCTGGGACCTGGCGCTTAGCCTACTACTTACCTTTCCAGCTCCTTACCTTTGCACCAGTATCGCCAATAGAAGGGAGGTCAGGGCGTCCTAGAAATTGTCTAACACAATTCTGAGAAATCGGACACTTCTGTGAATCTGCTTTTGTTTTGAGGACAAATTTCAAGACCTTTTCTGAAAGAAGAGGAAGATCAGTGGACAAAATTAGGTTGTTGCACATGCAGATCTTCAGGGATACTAACAATAGGGTGATCTTGGGACATTCAGTTTGAGACCCTACCATCTCCCCTGAGACTGTTTCCTCCCCAGTTCCCAGATGTCCATGTGATCTATGGAGAGATTCCTTATGAGCACTGGTAATTACTTTTCCAAAAAACCAAGGAGTGTCCACAGGAAAAGCCCCAAGGAGCCAAGGGGAAGATCCCCCACCCACCTAGGGGAAGGGGAAGAACCCGGCAGGGGGCTCTGCTGACCTTGACTCAGAAAATAAGTGGGTCCAGAGCTGGGCATTGTGATGCACACCTGCAAACCCAGCACTCAGGAGGCAGAGACAGGAAGATGGTTATGAGTTTTAGGCCAGCCAGGGATACATGGTGAGTTCAAGCCTAAACTACATAGAGAGAATCTATCACAAAGAAAACCAAAGAGAAAGAAAGCAAAAGAGAATGAAATAAAGAGAGCAAGAGAGAAAGAGAGACACATACACACAGAGAGAGAGAGAGACAGAGACAGAGATAGAGACAGAGAAAAATGGACCCAGAGTCATGGGGTGGGGCACAAACCTTAATCCACTGAGCCGTCAGCCTGGCGTTTGGAGTAATGTACGTGAGTCCTCCTCCTTCTCCAAGGTGAACTATAGATTTAAGATGATCCCTATCAAAATGCCAACATCATTCTTCACAGAAATAGAAAAAAAAAAAAAAAAAGAAGTTCTAAAATTCACATGGGCCATGAAAGACCCAGAGTGCATCCCAAGGGATCTTGAGCAGAAAAAACAAAACTGGGGGCATCACAGCTCCGGACTTCAAAACAGATGACATCCAGGTTCCAAGACAGCATGGCACTGTCATAAAAAGAGATTTGTAGACCAGAAGAACCGAATCAGGAGACCAGAAGTAAATCCCAGTCTTTACAGCCAACAGCTCTGAGGGCACTGAGGGCACTGAGAACGTGGCGTGGAGAAAGGTCGGCCCACACAATCGATGGTGCTGGGAAAACTGGACATCCATGGGCAGGAGGAGGACACAAGACTCCCATCCCATCGCTCACCTCTCCGTCTCATGCAAATATCAATGCAAAGTGGATCAAAGGCAAAGGTAAGACCTGAGAATGTGGAACCACTGGAACACAGGAAGGAGCTGCTTCCGGACAATGGCCTTTTTAGATATGACCCCAAAGGCACAGGAAACAAAGGCAGAAATTAACAAATGGGATTGCATCAAATTAAAAGGTTTCTGTATAGCAAAGGAAACCATACACAAATGTAGTTGTTAAAGGCATTCTACTGTTTGGATATACCAATATATCATCTTATTCAATCCTCTAATAATAGATGCCACCAATTTTTCACTACAGTATGTAATTCTGTCCTCTGCAGGGCCTCCCCTTGCAACGCTGACCAGAGTCTAACCACACATCAGTGTGGTGCTGAATGTTTCTATAAGTGATTTCTTTATTCCTTAAGGGTTATTGTCTGAGGGTAAATCCCTAGACTAGGCCGAATAGTCAAAGTTATGAATATTTTGAAGACTAAAAATTGTAATTCCAAGGGCCTCATCCGCAAACCTTGTTCCCTTCCTAGAAGTGGGCACCAGACTCCTCCCAAATCAGAGCTCTCTCATTTTCTAAAGCCTTTTGTGGCTTTAATTTGTGTTTCTTTAGTTAGAAAATTCAATGTTTTTTTCCATATATTTTGGGCCATTGTAACTTCCTTTGTTTACTATTCTTATCCTTTGTTTGTTTTTGTCTTTTGAGTTTTAATTTTTTGTTATAAGGAGTAGTTCTCACTGGTACAAACATTTGTAAATTCAGTTGCAAGTTCTTAGAAGCAGGGGCTGGCAGCCAGGCAAGCTTTAGAGTCATGTAGGGCCAACGGTGAGTCCCAACAGCGCAAAGCACTTTGTGGTCTGTCAACCTCACTGTACTTCAAGTAGTGGGAGGAGGTACAGAGGAAAGGAGGTGCCGCATGCAGAACGCCTGCTGGAAGGCAGTCAGGCCAGGTTACTCCTTACTGGTGTCTCCTTGCTGTCACAGGGTGCTCCAAGCAGCACAACAGTCGGGCTTGGCAGGTTGTGTCCACGAGGGGATAAGAAGGGCAGCTTGGTATCTGGAAGTGGGGTGCTGAGGTTGAGGTGGGGCTGTCAAGAGAAGCACTAGGGAGGGCAGCCAGCTCCTATGTGCCACTACATTGGCCACTTAAGGGATCCCTCTGGGTGGCACTGCTCTATCTAACCCTGGGCTGGAAGTCAGGGTGTCCAAGTGCTAAGCAGTTGTCACTGTGATGGGCTCATCTTTCTTCTCTGCTGTGCCAACATCTGTCCTTTAGTGACATCCCCAAGGTCCCTGGGACAGTTTCTGAGGGCTGCAGACCTGATGTTTTAATCTGGAGTCTGTGGGCACTGGTGAAAGTCAGGACGGACCTGAGACCCTGAGCGGGCAGGACTCTTGCGGTGCCAGGTGCCTCCTTCCGCCCTCCCTCCCCTTCCCCGGCACAGCAGGTGATCCAGAGCAGGAGCCAGAAAGGCCAAGCTTGGCCCGCGCAGTCCTGCTGTGCCACAGCCCTTCTAACCTTCTTTCTCCCCTGTAGAAGTTGATTCTGGGGACACCCAGCAACCCCAAGAGCAGGCAGGGGGGTTGACACAGCCCCAAGCACCAACTCAGCCCCAGCTTCTCCTTGCCTGACTGCTCTCCGGGCCACCTGCCCTGTAAAAGTGCAACTGTGACCACACTGCCCTGGGAGCCAGGCTTCTGAGGAGGCTCCATTAACCGATGACTCATCAGCCCCAGCTATGCAGATGCTGGTGGGGATGCCGAATTCTTTCCAGCCTCCCAATGGGAGTTTAGAGAGAGTCACGTGAGATTCTCATGAATAACAGCACAGTCATCGCCACAGCCACAACCCCTCTCTTGTGTGGGTGCTGGCTCAGGGCTTGGAGAAAAGATCAGAAGTCCCCAGCTCTAAAACTGGGAATCGTGTGGCCAGCCTATCACAGGCCTGGATGCACTGCAGCAAACATCTGCGGCCCAGTGCCCCGCCTGGGTCTGTATGCGACATAAATGAAGCAAGTGCAGCATCTCTGGTCATGGCTGTGCCAGTGAGTGGGCAGAAGGCTTCTGCTCTCCCTGCTGCCTGCAGCCCACTGCAGCCCTTTACTCCCCCACAGGGGCAGTGGTAGCGGGCAGTTTCCTCCCCAAAGCCTCTCACCCTCTTTGTGTCCTGCCTCATAGGAGTCTCACCAGCAGGGGAAATGGAGACAGGAAGTCCACGCAGCTCCCTGTCTGCCTACTGAGTAATGTCCTCCTCCTCACCAGGCATTTCTGGCCTGCTCTTCTGTTCCTCCTACACACCATACCTTACAAATCTCTGAGCCCCACTCCCGCCATGATGGTCACCCAAGTCCTGGAGGTGAGCAGATATCTCCAGGGTTACTAGATTGCAGAGGTCAAGCTTCTAGCCTGAGATAGGATGAATGTCCTATGCCAGGAATTCACCAAAGCTCCTCACTTACAGGCTGGAGAGAAGGGGCACTTCCTTCCGAGAAATGGCATTTCTGTTTGGGAAATTTTCAGTTGGGCCTCGGTTTCCCTTAGGGTCCCTCTGAGCTACAGGTGCTGGAGGCTGAAGGGCCCTCCCTACTGCTTAGAAAAGATGGCGCTCATGGTGCTTCCTGAGGCAAGCAGAGGAGCAGCCAAGCAGGCCTCGAGTCTGCACAGAGCTGAGGGAACCGCTCACCCTGCCCACACCAGCCTGCGTTTCCACACCCACCACCTGATTCCAGGATGGACAGGTGGGAGACGGGCAGCAGCTGCACTCTGAGGGACAGAGAAGGGGAAATGTGGCAAGCAGAAGTGAGGGTGCCTTTCTCTTGTGCTGGTGTCGGCTCATCTAATACCACTGACACTTGATGTCATGTTAATGTGACCTTTTTCTTCTATTGTTCCAATAACAAATCATTTTAACAGTCAGTTTGTTGGGTTATGGTGCTGTGTAGTTGCACCTTGAGTGGACTTCACCAGTGATGGTGAACCTTTTAGAGCTTTTAATGATACAGTCCTCTATGGCACATGTGCTTAGGTTCACCACCACTGGATCGGATAGATCTTGCAGTCTCAGCAAGGGGCTACGGACCCTAGGAACCTGTGTCCCAAGGAAAGTGTTCCCCAAAGTGGGCCAGTCTGGTGACAGGTCTGTGCAATCCACAGGGGTGCCAGCTCAGCTGTGAAGAGATGGTATAGGGGGACCCAATGGAGGTAGTAGAGGAGGTGGAGGGCAAAGGCAGTCAAAGCCATCCCTCCCCCTACTGCCTGGCCATCAGCACCTCCAAAGGTGCCACCTTTGGGCGTAGAGTCGCCCAAATCAACCAGTCACCTGGGGAAGATCCTGAGGCAGGGGACCAAACACATCTGTATGTGCTGCACAGTGGTGGGGGAGGGGCTCCAGCCCACAGCTGATGGTGTCCGGAGACATTTCATCTGGACACGGCCGAGGGTCTGAAGTGGGCAGGGCTGAGGTGCTGTCAGATGTCCCAACAGCTAGTATCACACACTGGAGTCCCACACAGCCCTGATCTCCCCTCTCCTGCCACCTCACTCTGGATCCTCCCCACTGGGGCCACACCAGGTCTGTCTACACACATATCACACACAAACACATGCACGTCTACACACTCACAAGCACACGCATCTCTCAGTGGGGCCCAGTGGCACACCAGCCTGGGACATGTGCCCTTTGTAGTTCATTCTCTACCTCTTGCCCCTCTTTGAGCTGCTCTCCTGCCCTGGGGACCCTCAAACTCAAGCAGCATCAGAGCCGCCTGGGGACATGCAGCAAGCCCCAGGCCCAGCTGTCCCTGCTCCCAATGCCATGGGCCTGGGCTGGGCCACACCACAGTGCCTGCCCATCTGCAGGTGACACTGAGGCCACTGGTCTGGGCCCTGGACTCCAAAAGCCATCAGTCCACACCCACCTGTCCCCATGTCCTGCTTTCCCCCTCCCCCACAGAGTCTAGCAAGCAGAGGAAAGGAGCTTGGGTGTCATTCATCTCTGCCAGCTTCTGAGAGCCTTGAGCAGGCAGAGGAAACACAAACCACAAAATACATTTGCAAGGGAAGTATAACAGGCTCACGTCCACATAATTCTTGTAAATATGTAAGAAGAACAGGTAGCGCTGGAGAGAGGAGGGGTCTTTTGTTCTAGCACCACCAGCGACCATATCCTGAGCTTGTGCTGGGAACGGTGTTCAGCTCTTCCCATTATCTCATTTAATCTTCCCTCAAGCAGTCTAATAGCTGTTAATCATTATTTGTATCTCCACAGTGTTTAAAACTGAACTCTTGGGAAGTTATATAGAACTTCCAGGTCTCATGACTGGAATTAAAATTCAGATCTGCTAAGTTAAACTCCAATCTCACTGGAAAAATGTACGGATGGTTAAAAATCAAACACTCAGCCCCAAACACACCCCAAGTCCGTGCCTGTACGAGCACTAGTTTACACCTGCTTTGGGTAGCAGAGCATTGTTAGCAATGAGTATTTGTAACCTCCCTGGCTGAGGTGAGGCTGACACGGAGAACTGACCCAGCTGGCGATGGATGGTCAGGGCCAAGGCCCTGGGCCACCCCATTCCTGTTTGGCACATGGTGCCCACAGATGGAGATGGCTCTGCATTCCTGGTGTAAGTAGGAGGAAGTATTCAGAGATGGGACTCATTGCATTTTGTCACACAGGGCGCTGTTCACTTCCCACACTTCCTCCAGAGGCCTGGAGTCTGGTATGGTGGGCTTGGCCTGCTGCAGAGGTGACCAGGACTGGGATGGTGACTTAGGGAAGGCCCAGGTGGACAGGCGCAGCCATGTCTTGAGCTGTTTCCTCCACCAAAGCTTCACACTGGGGTTTCACTGCCCTGGCCATGGCTGGTCCTAGAAGTGACAGATGTTGATTTCCAGATGTTGAATAGCTGGATCGAGGCGGCAAGGGCGGATACAGGAGCCACCTTGCTGGTTGAAGGTGTGTATCCTTTCTCTTGTGGGGAATTCTGACCCCTCAGGGCCTTCGAATGCCCTCAATCAAGTCTTCCAGGGGCAACGTGGGACTAGAGGACATTTGGTCCTCCTTGTCGTCTCTATTTAATGGCAGCAGCTAAGTCCCCTGCCCCTTCCATGCTTTTTGGTCTCAAGAAAAGTCACTAAATGCTCATCTCCTGCGTCTGTGAACACCAGGACCCGCCTCGGACCTGGATCCTAAATTAACATGCATGGCGTGTTACGTTTATGCAGCCCCAGACAAATCAAGGCAATGCCCTTGGGCCAAACATATAACAGAGCCTTTCCTTTTCCTTCTCTTTCCTTACCTCCCACTCTCTAGCAAGCCAGGGGGAAGTGCCTCTGTGTGATCTTCATTATGCATACTGAGGCCCACTGTAGCTGGGACTTTAACCTCTCTGAATGTCTCTGATAGGGTCAACGGCTGTGCCTAGCAGTTAGCTCCGGACCTGGCACTGTCTGTGTGCCTTCCGGCTCTTCAAGTCAAAATGAGCATGAAAGGTCAACGCTTTGAACTGATTCGGGACCCCAAGGCAGTCAGTACAGTGCAACGAAAGACACTCACAGCAGAGGACTTTGGAAACTGCTTCAGAAGGTGGCAAGAATGATGGAATAAGTGCGTTTGAAGAGGGGGAGTATTTTGAGGGAGATTAATGGCAGTATGCCATTTACTGTGATCATTTTTCTAAAGGTAGTGGGGTTTTACATTTATCAAAGGTAGAAAAAGAAACATGCTCTGCAGAGTGAGTGTGGGCTAATTAAAATCAGCAAAAGACATACTCTGCAGGGTGACGGTGGGGGATCACTGTGAGAGAACACAGTGGCTATGAGCTCAGTGGTGGCCATTTTTCATATCCCCCGCTCCTCAGGCTGAGATCAAGCCTAGCCTGTCCTGGCAAAAAACCTCCTTGATCTCTCACTAGAAGAGCTAAAGACAGTGTTTTCTGAGTGAGCCCAGGTGCAGCAGATACCTGGAAAATGTTTGGCTCCTGTGTCCTGGAATTCTGTGATTGGCCCACTTGCCCAGCCAGTTTGCCACACCCTAATCTGACTCATTTATCCCGAGAGATATAAATTCCTATAATTCTTTATGCGGTGCTGAGGATGTGGAGATCTCTGACTTCACACAGCTACTTCTGGTTGGAAGAAGCCACAGGCTCTATCTACTGGGGATTATGTTCTCTCCAGCTACCTTAGGCTGTTTGGTTCATCAGCTGAGCTGCAAAGAAAACACGTCAGAAAACACTGAGAAAGAATATCTATCTGTGAAGACTGTTCAGCTGCAGGTTAGATGGAAGAAAACGATGAATTTGTCAGAATTTTGCTATTAGGTTGGGGATGTAGAGCACAAATACTAAAAGGAGCAGGTCAGACTTCCATGCTTCCTGTGGAGAAGGAAAATATGGCAAAAAGAGATATTAGATAAACTGTCAAGACCCTGAGAACAAGAGTGTTAGTAAGATTACCCACATCGTTGATCTAAGTAAGAACAGGAATCAATACAGATGCCCATTTAAGCTGTGATGAATTAGGGATCATTTTTGATTCTCTTTCTCCATACTCAGAGAACTGGATTCTTGCTTTTTGAAGGGAAGCTTCAGGTGTTCCAGAGGTTCACAGGAATAGCTTAGTCCTGTGAAAATGTGAGTGTTCATTTCACATGTAGGATTTCTACAGCTTTCCACTGTATCCCTTGAGGAAGGACCAGAATGATTCCTCAGGAACTGGAAATAATCCTGGGGTCTTGAGGAACCATGTGTCTCTTTTTCTGCATTTTTGCCTGTCTATCAGTTTTTTTATTTTTCAAGGCAACTTTAGCAATGTCTGTCTGGTTTCCCTCGCAATGAAGAAAACAACCGGCTTGAGAATACCGACAGCCTCTGGGAGTTGTAGAATTTCCTGATTGTTCTTTACAGATGGTTGTTTACTAGTTAGCAAGCCTCTTTCTTTCAGATTGCTGTATGGGCATGTAGCACCAGAAAGACATATTTGGAGTCTGTGTAACTATGTAGCTTTTTGCCTTATCCTAATATCAGTGCCTCAATAAGGGCTATGAACTCTGCTCGCTGAGCAGAGGTCTCTGGGGAAAGGGATGTGGCCTCAGTAACCTGCTGTGAACTAACAACTGTATAACTTGCTATTTGATGTACTTTTCGGACAAAGTTACTTTCACCCAAGAGCTGTAAGCCCTCAGGGTCTCAGACAGGGAGGTCACTGACCCCCCTGCCTCCTTGCAGAAGACTAGGAAATCCCCTGTTCACAGGAGTGGGTACCCTCTGAGCCCATGGGAATCCGTGACCCAGGATTCAGAGCAGTGAAAGTCTTCGTGATAACCTCAGGGTGTCTAGAAGCCTAGCATAATTAAATCCTAACAGGTAAAATCTGTTTTGGCCTTTTAAAGAGTTGGAGAATTGTCCACAATTTTGCCAGTGAATCTTTTCCTAGTAAAAATATAGGACACCGTGGGACAATTAAAAACTCATGGTTGAATATTTGACTTTCAAATTGACCTGTCAGAGCAGAAGAAAAAGCTATAAGTAGCGTCCCTCCTTTCCAATTGTGGCTATAGATCTTGAGAAGGGCTTTCCACAAAAGGAAGTTAATGCAGAATAGTTGAATTTGCTTACCTATGACATCCAGGGTCTTCTGTGGCCTCTCACAGGAAACGTTAATGGACAGGGGCATGGCAAGTTGCCCTGGACCCCTTCAGTCCTCTTTCATCAGAGTGAGAGATGAGGATGTTACGGTATAGGTTGGGGTCTCTCTGGGTCTCCCTTAGAAATAGTAAATGCTCAAGAGATCATGATGGAATCCCCTGCCATGGGCTATCTTAGCTACCTGAAAAATAATATCCCTTACATTCATCCCAGTACTACTTTGGTACTTTGCTTAAGGCTGTAGTGGTAGTAAATTACCTGAATAGAAACAAGGAGGAAATCTAACTCGTCTCACACATTCCCTGAAAATGGAAATTTCCTGGTGTCCATGAGGTCAGTTGAAAAGAAAAATGGTGAACAAGCATGGCAGAACTGTGTGACTAACAGGATGAAACCAAAATGGCAGCCAAACATGGAAGAAAAGTGGACGGGATGAAATAAGACCTTGAGAAGGCAACTCATTACCCAGAGATGAAGAGCTATCTAGGAAAAATGCACAGACGAGATCTTGAGCACAAACAGGCTCCCAAAAGAGTGAGAAAACTGACTAACGTATAGGGGGAAACAAAAATTTGAGGACAAAAATAAGCATACGTAACTCTAGGTCAGTCATATGGAACCTGAATGATCTGTTCTGTGACTGGATTAATAACAGGCTTCCTGGCAGCTTTTAACTAACTTGTACCCACAATGAGTGACCAAAACTAGGAAAGAGAAGAAAGGGGAGATAAACTTGAGGTAGACCTGTGGGCCTCTCTTATTGGCTAGGAAAAACACAGAGGCCACGTGGTTTCCTCACCCATCCTCAAGGTGGGGCCACTAGGAAACTGTTGCTGGAGCCGTGAGAGAACTTCCAGAGTTCCCAGCTTCCATTAACTTTCACCACCCTCTAACTCCCTGCTTCTCCCCAACAGAAACGATCTGACTCTTCTGACAGATGAAAGCACAAGTGGGAAATAAGGGACAGAAGGGAATTAGGGTTTTCCTAGAGGAGTTAAAGAGGGAAGAAAATAAACTAAACCAGTCCTTCTCAGCTTGTGTCAAAAGATTTCACAGAAAGAAACAAAACCATGTCCAAAGAGTCTTACTTCCTCCTCACTGACTTTGCCAAAAAGTCACCAGGCCTGGGGTGCTAGGGTCTCCTAGAGATTATTTCTAGGTTCTTCTTGTCCTGAACAAAGAATTGGACAAAACAAGTGCAAAAGGTTGCAGCATTTTACATTTATTACAGGTAGGGAAAGAAACATGCTCTGCAGAGCGAGTGTGAGCCAACTAAAAATAGAAGTCCACTCTTCTGGGTAAGCGCTAAGGCTGGGGTCACAGCTCCACCCTGGGCCTGCAGCCTGAGCCTGTCTACCAGCCAGCACACCTCATTGCGCCATGTGCGTCAGGACAGAGAGCTGAAGTCAGACAGCAAGGGACAGCTGCAGGACAGGATGAGGGCAGGACAGGCTCTCTGCCCACCAGAAGAGGTAGTGTGGTGGTGGCTGCCCTGTACGCTAGAGGACATTGCCAGGAGAGCCTACAGTTGAGGACTTCAGCAGGGGACCTGTCTGTAAAGCTAGGAAGGCTCCAGAGCCAGTAAAGCAGCTGGGGATTGAGTACAAATGGAAGAATCTCAAGCCAGGTACTCCTGGTGGGGTGTGGGGTGTGGTACGGGGGAGGGCACTGCAGGTCACCATGAGGCCAGGTCTGCAGAGCTCTCAATGGAGTGGGCTGCCAGGGACTTAGCCCAGAGCTGAGCTAATGGCCCGTGGGAAACCACAGGCCGGTGGTGCTGACCCGGAAACCATGTGCAGTAGACTGTCCCTGAGCCTACCACCCCTCCCTCCCTCTCTCTCACTCCCACAATGCCTTCCTGATGCCAGGTAAGGCTGAGGCCCTAACTCCAGCCACAGGGACAGGACTCACTCGAGCTCTCCCATCTGCAGCTACACTTCAGCTGTGACATACTTTCTCTCACTGCACAGCAGGGGGACCAAGAGACCCAGGGTCTCTAGGTTTGAAGCTGACCCATGTAGGCATACGATTTCCTACTGTTGGGACAGATGCTTTCCTACCCTTCCTTCTATCCAACCTAGAGGAGAAAAAGTGCCCACTCCATGTGCAGAAGCCACACTGAGGTCACACAGCAGAGGGAGCCTCTTCTCTTCTCTCTCCCAGGCCATAGCAGGACCCACAGCCAGCCCTGTCCAGGGACCCAGATGTTGCCAGGTACTGAGAGCAATTTAGGAAGCACAGCTGTAATGAAAGACAAGGGTCTGGAGGACCAAGGGGAGACAAGTGGGCCCCGTCATCCCTGCTTGGGGAGAAGGGACGCATGCAGCTAGTGGCCTTGGGAGAAGACTCAGATTTAGGGGTCAGACGTGTGGCTCAAGGGACAGTTCCATACACTGTGTCCCCTCTCTGCAGGTGGCAGTACCCTGTGGTGAAGACAGTTGAGCTGAGGCCTTTGCCCCTCCTTGGGTGATGGCTCTCTAGTGGACTGGTCTTCCTCGGAAGGTTCTGGAAACACCTGGTTCAGAGGCGCAGCAATATCCTCTGGTGCACAGGGCAGCCACCACCAGCACCGTCTGTTCTGGTGGGCAGGGAGGCTGTCCTGCCCCATCCTGTCCTGCAGCCCTGCTGTCTGGAGGTGAGTGGCACTGTCTCCAAGCTCACAGTCCTTCTGCCCTCCCCCACTTACGACCTGCACCTAGCCCTCTGGGATCTGTTCTGTCACCTGTCCCCCAAAGGCAGGGCTTGGGGACCATCATGTGCTAAGCTCACTGGCCATCTTGCTGGCTCCCAATGTCTGCCTATCTCCAGCCACAGGCACCACAGTATGGAGGCCCTCGGGCCTTTTGCCCCTGGCGGCTACATGCCCTCACCAACCAGTGTCTCCTCCACAGCACCCTTGAGTGTCCGCCACTGCCCTCACAGAGCCAACCCAGCTCTGGCCTCACCGTCTCAGTGGGGATGTGTCTTCTTCCTTCCACCAGCAACAATGAAGATGAGTTCCAGACAGGCTCAATCTCTTCTCCCACATTCCACCCAACCCTCAGGAGTCAAGCTGCAGCCTCCCTCTGCCTGCCACTTTCCATCTGGCCACCAGGGGGCGGCCAGCGAGACCACAGCATTCATGTGCTCAGGACCTTTCTCAATAACAGCCCTCTGGCTTCAATGAGTGAGATCTCTCCTTGGTGCCCAGCACAAACCTGGTTCATGGCTGGAGCTTAGTCAATGTATTTTTCTTGAACAAATGTCATCTTCACTCATCTGTCTTCAGTGTGCCACCTTTTCCCTCTGCCCAACACTGCACCAGAGGGCACTGGCAGGGCTCCTCCTGCCTCAGCCTCACATCTGCACCTCACCTCCCACTACTCCCTCAGCTCATCAACTCCCTGGCCTCTATGCTAGATGATGTATTGGCAGTGATGCCTTCTTCTGCCTCCTTTCCTTCCCCCTCTCTGTGCTTTGTACGAGGCCCCCTGATGCCCCTCAGCTTGGTGGCTGCATGCCTGTGTTTGGTTACATTTCTCCACCTCTTTAGCTTGGTTCCACTGCAGAAGCTACACATTAAGCCCTACAGGGGCGACTGTCAGCAAAGACTCAGGAAGGACCTGGCTGGGTTCGAGTCTCTGTCCTACCCCTCATGAGCTGAGTGTCCTTAGGAGTTTATCTACACTCAACAAACTTTAGCTCAGCATTGCAGGTGGAGACTGAAATGGTACTGCTTTAGTGACCACCCAGCCTGGGGTTCAGGGGTTGCCATCCCAGCTCTGGGCTTGCTGGCTGTGGGGCCTTGGGGAACTGAACCTCTCTGTATCTGTTTCAGCATCAGCAATGTGAGCACCTACACAGATGATGCCAGTAGGCATTAGGATGACAGGCATGTAGTAAATTAGATGATTAATTGTTCTGGGGCATTAATTACAAAGTGTTGGGCACAGTGCCCAACTTGTCAGAGCCCAGCGCGTGACAGCTAGCATTACTGTAATGAGCACCCTGGTCTACCAGGGTCTAAGGTCGCCAGGCCTCCAGTCAGCCTTCCTGGGGACAGCCTCTGGGGAGGCAGTGTTACCACCCTCTGGTGATGTGGCTACTCCGACTGTCTGGGGGACATGCTCACTATTTAGAGCTGGCGGTCTCAACCACGAGTGTGGCTGAAATCTGAGAGGATGAGAACAGCAAATTAAAGGTGGAATAACTGCTTGCTGCCCCAATTTTAAAATTTCAACTTCATAGATGAAAACAGAGAACAATAAATAGTCAAATAACAACGCCAGCCTCTCTTTGGCCTGAAGAGTGAGTTATTTTCCAATAAGAACAGAAAGTTATCATCACAGGCAGATTTGTCCAAGCATTTTTCAGTTTGGGGAGGTGGTGGCCCTATAGTGTGATCATGGGGAGACACAGCATAAGGCCCAGATATCCCAGAAGTCCTGTCACTGTCACTTCTCCTCGTGGCTTTGATCTGGGACACTGGAAAAGGAGACTCTAAGAGACTACAGTTCAACTCAGGGCCTTCCTGGGTAGAAAAATGTCAATGGCAGCACATCCTGGTTTCTCTGTGGATGCTGAGCAGTGTCCAGCCAATTTGAGTCTCGGTTGTCTCATCCTTCAGAAACAGCAGCCTGAGAGATGTAACACATAACACAGGTGATCCAGGAAAAGTGCTTAGAATGGCGTCAGGCACATGGCCGGAGCTCAGAAGATAAGACTTGCAGCAGCATCCCTAGTCTGAAGTGTGAATGCTGTGAGACAGCCACACATCTCAGTAGGCCCCTCCAGGGTGACATTAGTGTGCCCCGCCTGTGCCTACAGCAATCCATGTCAGGACGTCTCTGCTCTTAATCTACATTTGTGTATGTAATGCTAGAGCCCAGCAGGAAAGTGAAAGGTCACTACATTTCATGACGTAACTGGGGATGAGCGTGCTTCCCCAGAGCGAGCGTGACTTGGGAAGTGTCACAGGAAGCACCATGGCAGGGAAACAGATGGAGTCCACCTCACTAGCACTGCCCTCAACTATTGGGTAGTTTATCCTTGGAAGGGCCCCTGGTTTCTTCTCCTCAGAGTATCTCAGAGTCAGGGGTATGAAATGCAGCTGTGCTCCATCGACAGCAGTGTGAGGAGACTAAGCACCTTCTGCCTCTGCTCCCTCCCAGGCCACCCTTTGTACCAGGCCCAGGAAAGTTCTCCTCTTCTAGGATGCAGACGTTTAATGAGGCATCTTTTCCTTGCTTGCTCACAGCATGTAGTGAGATCATGGGAAGTGGGTGGAGAGGACAAAACAGAAAGGCAGATGGTGTGAACTCAAGAGGCTCCTCCGCTTCTGTCCACACGCGGGCCCTGGCTCTCACGCACAGGTCCAGAGAAGCCAGAGGAGAGAGGATTCTATCAGTTTCTGGCTCAGGGGACCTCAGAAGGACTGAGAATGTCCTCCGCTTGTGTTGATGTGCTCAGGAGACCACGACCTCTTTGAGAACCACTCATACAGGACCTCAATATTCAACAAGTGTCTGCCCCATCCTCTTTCCACAGTGGAATCTTGGGATTTGGCCCCTGAGTTTTTCCCACCTGTGCAGATGCTAAGCTTGGTGAAGAATCAGCAGCCAGCCCAGCTGGGTGCCCACACAACCTGGTTGGTGACAGAGGAACTGGGAAAATGGTAAAGGGATGGTGTCCAGGGAAGCATTAAGGGGACCATCTGGTCAAGATCTCCAGCTGTCAACTTCCAAGCACACCCCTGATCCAGGGATTCTAGACCCTTCCAGGAGCACCTGCTCACCTTGGTGCCAAGTGTGAGCCTCCTTGTTCTACCCTCTGACCCAAGCAACCTTCCACTAGTGCACACCCTGGATGCCTAAGGCAGATTTTTCTTTTCTTTTCTTTCTTTCTTTCTTTCTTTCTTTCTTTCTTTCTTTCTTTCTTTCTTTCTTTCTTTCTTCTTTCTTTCTTTTCTTTTCTTTTCTTTTCTTTTCTTTTCTTTTCTTTTCTTTTCTTTTCTTTTCTTTTCTTTCCTACTGGGGATCGAACACATGACCTCAGGTTGCCAGGCAGGTGCTCATGCCGCTGACTTAAATTCCCAGCTCCTCTATGGTACATTTCTTTTGGAGAACAGCCAGAGACCTCTGGGACTGAGTAGACAGAGCCTGACTCAGGGAGAGGTGCTGTCACTAGGATTTACATGGAGCAGGGCCGGAAGGCTGACCTAACCCACGAGAACAGGAAGACAGAGTCTCAGGGCAGCTGAGCCTTCCGGGAACCCTGAAGAAGACAGCCACCAGGTGTCAGGGCTGGCACAGGCAGGGCTGGCCCACCAGGAGGTGGAACTGAGGTGTGTAGGGTTCGAGGAGGCTGGAGGGCTTGACAGGAGCACAGCACACAGACCCATGTGGTGACAGCAATCTCTCCCCCTCTGCCTCGCAGGGCTTTTTCTTCCTCTTCTGTTTCTGCCTGGTTCTTGTCTCCAGGCTCCTATTCTAATTTCAGAGAAACCGCTGGGGTTTCTCATCTGTTTTCCTTTTTCTCTGTGACACAGCACCTGGCTCAGGTGTGACTGTTCTTGGGCCAGGAGCACCCGGGCTCTGGCCCCTGAAGGCAGCCGTATAGGGGCAGTGGGAGCCATCCATGGGCTTGCCAGGCAAGAGGTCGGCCTGTCTGAAGCCTGTGCCCACTGTCTGCCAGGCTCTCAGGCCTCTTTCCCTTGACCCCATCCCTACAGTGTCCCCTCACTGTTCCATCTGCACAAAGTTCTTCAGCACCGATGACAGGATCATGAGGGATGGTGCAGGACCACTTCATGATTTTATAGACTTGCTTTTTTCTGATAATCCAAGTAATGTATCTTAGACATGCGAAAAGTAAAACTTCACAGAAAAACAATGCAAAAAAAAATGCACCATCATTAGACTCAGAGATGGTAAATTCAAGATCTGTGTCTTCAGATTTTTCCTAAGCACCTTATGAACAGTGCACACACACATTATAAATACATAATAGAAATGGGTTCAATAAAACATAATTTGTACTGGCTTTTATATTCCATTAGATCCCTGAGCTCTCCCTTGTTTGGGATTTCTCCTACCTGTTTGAGGACTATCAGTGATTCACTGTGCAGATGTTCCATAGGTGACTTAAGCCCTTCTGTGCACAGACACTAATTCTCTCAGAGGCTTCTCTTTGCGTGTGTGTGAATGTTTCTGTAGGACAGACTGCTGGGGAGGCTGCTAGGCTACAGCACCTGATCACTGGACATTTTAACAGGTGTTGCTAAATGGGACAGGGCCACTTCTCAAAGCTGCCAGTCCAAGTAGGAGTCCACAGCTGCCAGGGAGCATCTAGCTTCCCTCTGGTTCCCTCAGCGTCACATCCGGGTACCATCTCCCACGCCTTGCCTCGTGTACCCAATGGATGCACTCCATGGCGATGTAACCAGTGCTGCCAGGGTGTTATAAAAGACGGCAACAGCAGCCTTCTCAGGACCCCTGGATACAGCTACGAGGCAGAGTGAGCTGCTCAGAACCCATGCCAAAGCTCCCACTCTGACTTTGCTTTGGAAATGGAGATTCCTCTTACCAGGCGCTTTGCAGGTCTGAAAATGTCTTTGCCACTGAAAGTGAAGCAGACAAAACTTGGAGCACTGATTATAGTAAACATAAAACCAAGGACATGATTCCCAAGTGCATTTTCTATAAGCTGCTAATGTTAGTAATTGATTCTCAGGGGCCTGGACAGTCAGATGTGGGTTAGGTCCTGGCTCAGTGAGGCAGATGCTGGTCACCTCTCTAATGACCACGTTGCGCCCCTTTCTCCTGCTAACAGAAGCCTGAAGAGAGACATCCTCCAACCTGCACTATCCTCCAGGGTTGACGAGCTGTGGATGAGAGCTGTTAGTTGTGGTTTTCAGAGGGCAACTTTAAGCCAGTTTGTCTCAGCTGAAGGCCACCCGTTAGCCCTCCCTACCTACAATATGGATGAGTTCTAGGGTACCAGTACTGACCTAAAACCAAGTGCAAACTTGGTGGAAATCACACTTAAGGCAGCCAATCAGGAGACAGAAGGAACAGGGGTCCCTGGTGGCAGTGGGGTTGTCCCATCAGCTCTGGACAGCCCCCGCCCAAGATGCCTTGTGAGCACACATCTTGTTGAAACTTTTTTCCTTGTTTTCTGTTATGTGCAACTGAGTCAAAGCCTAACTAATCTACTCCACGACTCGGTCTGTGGGGCTCAATTTCCTCGGGTTTTCGTTTGCCCCCTTGAAGGGCTTGGTCAACAGGAACACCTGATTGGCGCTGTGATGAGGAAGAGACCCATAGCACCTCCTGCGGAGCCCCATCCTGGTGGCACATTAGAGTGAGTCTGCACTGGGGAGCAGTGCATCTTCAGGCCACACCCCAACTCATCACGTCAGAAATCCTGGAGATCAAGATCCAGGCACTAGTGATGTTTGCAGCTCTGCAGGAATGCTCACCTTCCTGAGGCAGGGTCCCACTTGCTGTGTAAGGAAGAGGCTCTTTCTGAGGAGGAAAACTGCTCTCAGAGAAGCCCACGTATAGGAGAGGCTCCGAACTGAAGACACCACTGCCCTTTTCAGAGAAGTATTTGGCAAATGAACATGACTTTTCTGTATCACACTCATTCCTAAAGCTAAATCTCATTTATTTTGAAGGGTTATAGATGGTAACAAATTTAAAAAAACACTCCACAGCCTTTGAAAATAGCAAAATGAATTTGCTTCCAATTGACATTCTGAAAAGTGAAGTTGTTTTCATGAAAGAAGACTCCTTTGAAAAGGGTTGGTTACAAAATGAAGTATTTTTAACAATCCTGTAATGATGCCCATGGTAGAAAAATGCTCCCAGCACTGATTTTTCTACACTTTCTTAGAGAGCATGGGTGGGGAAAAGGGGAAACACAATCAGACATAAGGTCATTTTTCTTTTCTTGGGAATCAGGGCAAATAAAAAAAGAAACATCTATATCTGGATTTCAAACAATCCTTTCCAGTTTGATCTGATACTTTCTCCCTAAAAGCACATTCGAAGTGCCCCAGATCTGTAAGTGATAGACACACACTGATCTTTGTGTTCTTTGCCTCTCTTGGATTAGAGATGAGCCCATCCTCCCTCTGTTCCCAATGTCCTGCCTGGAACAAACACCACACGGGTGTGCTTTTTCAAACTAACCACATCTGGTGGCTAGTTTCCTTTCACCTGTAGTGTGAGAACACCAATCCTAAACTGACTGCGTAAAGGGTCTGGAAGACTGAAGAATTTCTCTATTTGTTGTGAAGCGGAGGAAGTTACCCAATCGATGTCTTGCCAGACTTCACCTAACATGGTTAGACGGAAGATGAGCAGCATCCTCACCTGTGAATCACAAAGTAGTCAATAGAGATTTCAAAAAACAAAACGTACACTTTGAAAGAGATGCCAATTCATATGTTCCCAGCCACGCTTCTCAGCCCCAAGTGTGTGGCAAAATTGTTGGCAGGACTTGAGAAAACTCAGCTGGCTGGCCGGCCCCCTGATTTCTGGGTGAGGGCTGAGAATCTGCATTTCTTTTAGGCCTCTAGGTAATAATGACAAGCATGGTGCTGTAACACAGCTATGACAACCACGTGTGGCCCTTTGCTAAGTGTGGCAGTGGGATCGGCACTTGGATGGAGGCGGGACACCTGTGCTCTTGATGTTGTTCTAGCTGAGTGTGTCTTGGGCCCCTCACTATACTTCCATCAGGACTGCTGAGCACCTATGTGTAAGGCATCGAACAGCACAAGAGCCTTTATCTCTAAGCAGCTTTCCTAGGAGTAGCTGGAGTCATATCTGTCCAAACTGTTACATTTACCAGGAGTCACAAAGGGCTAAAAATGCTACGATAGGGTTCAGAAGATAAGTGCACATGTGCGCAGCCGTGGTGATGGTGACATCCTAATGGAGATGAGGGTGAGGCTGTAGGGACCTCAGGGAACCAGCAGACACCTCTGGGCAGGAGTGTGACATGGTCACGTGCTGTTGGATTGGTCTTCAATGTTTGTCACTGAAGCTCCAAACAGACAGATTTAAGCAAACAAGGGGAAATTTACTGCCTCAAGAAACCGCGAAGCCAGGGATAAAATTAGTCCTCCACTGTTTTGTCATACTGACATAATTCTCTAATGGGACCCAGCCATGGGACACAGATGTCACCAGCAGCCCTGGCTTTACTTTCCATGTAAGTATCTCACACTAATCAACACTAGCCACTGAAAGGCTTACTTTTCAGGGACATAGTAACTCCAAAACCTGAGGGTGACACCCATTGTCCCCATGGGTCAGGGACTTGAGCACACTGTCTGGCCAAGCGTGGGTCACATACGGATGTAGTGAGATCAAGCCCCTATGGTAGACACGGTTTACCAGGGAAACAATTTAATACAGGACACAATTTATAGAATTATTTTATGGTAGTCACCCAAAGAGTCAAATACAAGAGTGCAGAAAACCTGTCCACATAGTGAATACCCAAAGAATTCAGCTGACGCCCTAAATCCCATGGCAATGTCTTGCATGAGTCCAGCCAAAGACCTAGAGCCCACGACAATGTCTCATGCAAATCTGTTTCATGGATCCGTGCTGGGAAGGCTGAAAGGTCAGTAGTGGAAGCTACAAAGTCTGTGCCAGTGGGATGAAGGATCTGTGCCAGCAGGCTGAGGGATCTGCACTGAAGCCAGGAAGTGAAGCTCAGAGTAAGGACCAGAGCTCCCCCCAAAAGTATCATAGCCATCCTCAGTGACAACTAGGTCCTGACTTCCTCCAACCATGAGAACAGCCAAGTTCTTATCAGGAAAAAAGACTGATAATCTCCTCCAGGAGAACCAACACCACCAACCTGGCTCCAGTGCAGATCCCTCAGCCTGCTGGCACAGATCCTTCATCCCACTGGCACAGACTTTCTAGCTTCCACCACTGACTTTTGGGCCTTCCCAGTGCAGATCCATGAAAGAGATTTGCATGAGTCACTGTCGTGGGCTCTAGGCCTCCAGTTGGACTCGTGGAGGCATTGTCACGGGCTCTAGATCTTTAGCTGGACTCATGAAAGGCATTACTGTCGGATCCAGGCCTTTAGTGTGTGGACAGATTTCTTGCACTCTTTTGTATTTGACTTTGTGGGTGACTACTATAAAATAATTCCATAAGTCATTATCAAATTGTTTCCCTTGTAAACCCTGACTACAGTATCCCTCCAGATCCCAACATACCCCCTCCACCCAAGTATGCCCGGCCTCCAGACTGTGTGGAGTTGAGCTGGACTGTGAGGGGAGAGAACAAGGCCACAGCAGAAAGCAAGCTCTGTCTGGGAGCCAGTGCCATGCACAGGCCACTGCTGGAGTGGGGACAGCCAGACCTAAGCCTCTCCCTGAGTCAGCACCATTTGCGGACTGCAGTGGGAAGAGAACAAGGCCACAGCAGGAAGCAAGCCCCACCTGGGAGCCAGCATCATGCAAAAGCCACCATCGGAGTGCGGACAGCCAAACCCAAGCCCCTTCCAGCACGTGGGCTGGCAAACAAGAAGTACCACCCCCACCCCCACCCCTGCAAGCAACCAGCTGATCCAGAGAAACACAGGCTATGATGAGAGCTACGGAGGTGAAGTGCAACTGGATGCGTGCGGTGCTTTGGTGTTCACTGACCTTGCAGGTCGAAGGCCAATCATCTGTTCAGTGGACAGTGGTACACAGTGTGGCATTGAGAGGGATCTCCTCCCGAGGGTGGCAGCCATTGTTGATCCTCTATTGTCTCATTTTGAAGTCCTGTAATGCTTTCATTGTTTTCTTGGGTTGGGCTTTAGTTTCTTTTGTTTTATGTTAAATCCGATGGCAGGAACAGCTATTTCAAAGACTGCAAATATATTATGGTAGCCATTTTGGATTTAAAAAACAAAACAAAACAGGGTACTGCTTTCAAAGTCTGTACTTCAGGATACCATGCAGGAAACAATGAAGAGTAACCACAGATATGAATAACCTGCTGGGTCTAAAAGCTCTCAGAGGGGACCCAGTGGGGCAAAACACCCCTACTCACTTCTCAGTCCTTTGCCAGTGGTTCTGGCACAATCTGGCTTCCATTCTCTAGGATGCCCCAGTCCACAGCGCCTGTGTTCTGTAGCAGGCAGGACTCCATGTGGGACATATCTATACTTTGGAGGTGGTGAGCCCCGCCAGGCTGTCTCTGATGTTCCTGCCACCTCCAAGAGATTCATCAGGGCAGGTGGGGTCAGTTAGCTGCTCTGCAGATGTTCTCTTTGCTGCTGTCCTGGAAGGCATCTCGGCATGGGAAGGAGTCTTGGCCCAGTCCTGTGGGGGCTGCTGTGGCTTCTTCTGCTGGGACCCAAGCAAGCGAAGTGAATGCAGCAATAACACTTGTCACTCGCCATTCCCTGGCGCTGACTGCTTTCTCCAAGGCTCTTGGAAGGGAAGCAGAGGCTACAGTGATGGAGGGGATGGCTCTCCATCAGGCTCTGGTGCTCCTCTTCCCATAGCATATACACTGCCTGCAGAAAGTCATGGATAAATGGGAGCTGCTACCTTCCCCTGCACAGGGCCAGGCAGTACTCCAGGGTCACAGAGGTGAAAAGACCCTCTGGCCCGAGGAAGACCCCTCCCAGACTCCATCTGAGTGCAATCGCACAGGTGCTGTGGGTAGCATTTGTTCTCCTTCTGTGGGACTCCGGATCTTGGGCCCCTCTGATACACTGCTGGATGGGAAAAGGCACCAGCCAGCATCAGCAAAGCTGCCTCTGGACTTCAGTGCAGAGAACCTACAGGGCTTGGCTTGTAGTTTCTAGGGCAGCCTTCCTCATGACCCCCAAAGCTGCCTGCAAAGGACTGTAAGGCACACGTCCAAAGAAGAGCACCCACACTTCCACTCCAGGGTGGACGTCTTCAAACTGAGGCTTGAGTCTGAGTGTGCCTGGGCACAGAGTAGACACCCATGGGGCCAGGTTTCTAGGACTATGTCTCCTCACAGACTGCCAACTGCATGGGACTGCTTGCTTCTTTGAAGCATTTTACTGTGCATCGTCATCTCCTCAAAAAGCGGAGGAGGAAAAGAGGTCTCCCCTCAATTTAACAGGTCACTTTCCTGACAGTGGCACACCTGGCAGGGCCCACCAGAGCTACAGGAAGAGCTCAGCCTCCTCCTACATTATGCCCCTTTTCTCTATTAAATACAGAATTTGCTGATAAAGTATAGAGTGTAGGAAAACGTTTTATAACACATCTGGCAGTCTGAATGATGTTATTTACAACAGCTATGAATTGCTGTGCTAGCATTTCCTGTTATCATAGTGTTTAAATAAATCAATACATGGTACAACTCTCCTAAATCCAGAATCATAATCTAATTTAAACAGACAATGAGTTATCTGGCCACACTTTCTCTAAAGGCTGGGTTAATTAGACATGACCCGTTATGCCAACAGTAAAGATTAAAGGTAAAATATCTATAATTAGAGTAAAGGATGACCTGGGTTGCTAGGAAATCCCACTAAAAGCATTTCAATAACAAAGTCAATTTTGTTAGGAAAGGGTATCCTTTAAGTGGTTATAAAGTTGTGCAATATCAAAAATTATAAAATCTATTTTTGATGGAATTGCATTTGTTCCTTAAATAGAGACCATTCTGAATAAGGTAACTAAGGAAATTTAGGAAAATACAGTATGCACATTAGTTAACATGCTTCCAGTAAAGGTTAAGAGGAAAGAGTGAAGAAAACAAAGAACCTTACTTTTTCTTTTTGTATAAGTGTCATGGCTCAAGTCTGGATGTCCCCCAAGGTGTTATGCACTTGTGAGTGGAATATTTTGGAGGTGGCTGGATCATGGGTGTGGGATTACTAAACAGTCTTAGTATAGTTCTGAGTGTGGCTAACCGAAGTTTCCCCTGGTGTGGGTGGAAGCACCCAAAAGCCTGGATGAATATAAAGGGAACCGTGGAAGGCAGGCTGCTGCTTGCTGCTTCACCATCTCATGCCTGCTCTGCCACGGACTGTCTCTCCTTTCCCATGTCCCCCTTTCTTGAAGTCAGTCAATCATGGCCTGAAGCCTACAAACTGTGAGTTAATAAACCTTTCTTCCTTTAATTTTAAGCATCAGGTATTTTCCTTCAGCAATGAGAGAGGTAATTAAGGCAGTAAGGTACAGAGCATACCTTGCATGAACATTTATTTTTAAAAAGGTAATGCAGTTGGACATATTGCCACACATCTGTAATCCCAAGTACTCTGGGAGGCTGAGGCAGAAGGATCAAGCCTGACCTGGGCAACTTAGCAGTTTAGTGAGAACCTATTTCAAAAACAAAAATTAAACTTCAAGTAAAAAAAACAGAGCTGGTGATGTAGCTCAGTGCAAAGGTCCTGGACTTTCTTCCCACCCCCAGAATGGGGAATGGAACTTAGAAGCATGAACTAGTGTTTGCCAGGCAGGTGCTGTGCTGCTGAGCTCCACCCCTGAAAAAGGTCCTGGGTTAAATCCTCAGTACTGAAAAATGAATGAATGAAAGGACGAATGAATGAGGGGGGTACCAATGCTGAGGAAGCATGAAGCAGAATGTTTAAAGACTGACTACTGACATGATCCTGCTCTGTTAGGTAACCCTGTAACTACTAAAAAGCAGCCGCTCCTTCAAGCACAGTCTCTCCAGATGAGGCTGAGCACTGTGATTCGGAGCAGAGATCAGAAATTTGCACATGGTGCTTGTGTGGAGCACATGTGGAGCACGTGTGGACACCATCAGGACAGATGGAAGTGGATGCTTGGTGTCAGTGCCTCCACTGTAGTCTGCATGCTGTGTCCAGCGCTGACCGGTGGCCTGGCCACAGCACACATCTAACCATGGTGGTCACACACTGGAAAGTAAGAAACAACTCACCACTGTAGTATTTATGGTAGCATCTTGCCTAGAGCCAGATTCAATTAAAACAAACAAACAAACAAACAAACAAACTTTCTGAAAATAAGTTCTTTAACATCTTCTTTAAAATATTTATATGAATTAACTTTATTGAAACTGAATGCACAGAGATAACCAGCAATAAAAGACTTTCCCAAGATTAGGCCCTGGTGGCCTTGTGAATTCATGGTGAAGGAAAGCACCCACCCACATAGTGGGAGCTACTTGTTTTTGCTGAGCGTCCTCTGCTTCTCCGCATGCTCCACAATCTTCTCCTCCACATGGAGCCCCTTTCGCTTCCGCACGGCATTCATGTACTTCCGGGCCTGGTTCTCAGAGTCTGCCTTTTCCCCGAAATGCAGGTACTCCTCCTCTGTGGTGGGCACCCAGAAGGGGTCACTGGGGATGATCTTGTTAAAGAAGGGGACAGGCAAATATGTTTTAAATGCATTTATCAGGCTCTGGAATTCATATCCTTAGCCAATGAAAAAAGTCAGGCATACAGTTAGTGCGACAGAGCAAGTTTAACAAAGCCTGCAACACCTGTACGATTCTATGTCTCACTGAGCCCTTTCAAATCACTAAGAAAGAAAAAACATTAATTTTTAATCAAAATCTTTAAGAAGCTCACCTTTTGCCTTGGATATACCTGAGTATTAATGTCTACAGCCATTTGACCTTTGTCCTGACACAGAACAACACACAAAAGCACATTTCTGGTTATTCTGAGCATCTGCTCTCGAAGTAGTCACCCTGGTGAGCTGCAGCAGGTGGGACCAGGCAGACACAAGCAGCCACCCTTCCCTTCTCCTCAGCCCACACTGTTTACTGCCCAATGCTCAGAAAAGACAAGTCCAGGGAAGTATGCCGAGACCAGCTGCTTCTGCAGGCTACGCCTGGAGGAGGAGGGAAGGGCAGAGACTGGAGAAGGGAAGAGTCAGTCTGGAAGTCAGACCAGGCAGAGGGGCTCAGCCCTTGGGATGGCTGGAAGCCGAGTGGGTAGGAGACTGTGTATGTGCTCAACGTGCCCCTTTCCGTATGGAGAAACACCACTCCCAACTTTTCCTCTACTACATGAAAGCCCTCAAATTGACACTAAGGCATTTAAGGTCTATTGGCCTCCTTACTCATGGCCCCACGAACACTGACCTGGCTGCTAAGTGCGACACAAAAGCAGACTGGCCTCCTCTTTCTCCCTTTTGCCCACAGGAAGTACAGCATCTGCTGGGTTCCTGCAGCTGTGTAAGAGCAGACTTTGCAGCAAGAAGCCTGCCTGGCCCAGTGTGCAACTACTGACCAGGCGGCAGGAAGCCCACTAGTCTACACAGACCACATTTTCCAATGTTAACTTTATCAAGAAAAAAGTGAGAACTTGTCTTTGCTACCCCTTTTTTGGTTATTTTTCTTATTTCTCAATTGGGGGAAAAGGTTATTTATTTGGAAGCCACAAATGCTGCTACTTTTCAATTAACAGAAATGAAAGAAAATCTATTTTTATAATAGTCACTCTTCAACACTTAAAGGGACATTCTTCTTGACCAGGAAGGGAGAGGATTTTGGAGGAAGGAAGAGACTATAGGCCTCATAGGGGTGAAAAATCTCATCCACAGCCCACAGGGAGCCAAGGCAGACACCAGACAAGGCAGGCCGGGCTCTTCCTGCCCACAGCAGTGGCCCACAGCCAGCACGGTTTTCAGGTGTGTGCGGCTGCCCTGCTCTCCTCTAGAGCTGTGGCAGACACGAGCCGCAGGCTGTGACGCGGAAGCAGTCACCTCTGGGATCAGACTCGCCTGTGTGAAGTCTGCTGTCGTGTGCTCGTGGTGCTGGTGAAGCACCTAGGTGAGCCATGGCCAAGGGCACAGCGGGAGCACTGGCCGGCAGAGGGCAGAGGATGAGGCCACTCTTGAAGTGGCCAGTAGTGAGGCCACCCTGGGCAGAGCACAGGAAGGGATGATCCCAACTGCAGATGACCTTGGGAGGGAGGACCACAAAGCACCATGGAAGACAGAAACCGGGTTCAATCAGGAAGAATTTCTCTGCAGGTCAGCAGATATAACAACTATCGGAAGACAGCCACATACAGTGTACCCTTAGAACTCCTCAGGGAAATAAATAAATGGTGTGGACTGCACCACTGCTGAAGGAAATAACCAGAAATCCTAGAGAGATAAAGCAAATTCAGCAGGTAGGTTAAACAGAAGACTACTGAAAAGAGAATACAGTATGTAAATTAGTAGACAGATTTGACACCCAAAATATATGTAGAACTCTTACAGCTCAGCATGGAGGCAGTAAAAAATTCTCACACTGACCAAACTCTTGAACAGACATTTCTCCAAAGACACATCCTGGTCATTAAGCAAATGCCAAATCAGAACCACAGTGAGACACCACTGCAGGTCCAAACACAGTTTATACTAAAAGTATTTTTTTTAAAAAAAGAAAAATAAATGTTGGTGGGCCGTGAAGAGATTAGAAGCCTCACCCCCTGCTGGTTAGAATGTGAAAGGCTATGGTTGCTGTTGAAGAAATGTTGGCAGTTCCCCCTAAATTAAACATAAAATTAACACATGATCCAACAATTCCACTGCTAGGTATATACCCAAAGGAAATGTCTCTCCAGGTTCAGTCCCTATAGCTAAAGAGTAGGAATGCCCCAGTGTCTAATCATGGATGAGTGGGTAGGTGAAACATAGGATATTACACAGCCATAAAAAGGAATGAACTGCTGACATATGTACCTCTGCGCTAAGTGAAGTGAGACAACAAAGGTCACATATTACATGAGTCCTGCATTTAAATACCAGAACAGATAAGCCCATGGATACAGAATGCAGATTAGGGGTTTACTAGCAACTAGGGGCAGGGAAGAAAGGTGAGAAAGTGCTAGCAGGAAGGGAGCTGCAATCTGGAGTGGAGGGACTGTTTTGAAAGTTGAGAATATACTAAATGCATTTTAAATACTTTAAAATGGTTACTTTACAATATATGAAATTCACCTCACATTATTTTTAAGCAGACATGAATACAGTACAGAGAGGCAGAAATTTTTAAAAGTATGAAAGAAATGTCAAGAGCCATACAATACATGTGAGAATTTCTCTTATAGGCATTCTGACATCGAAGAGCAAGACACGAGTCCTTAGGAAAGTGTCCTGAGCCACACAGCTGTCCCACCAGGGGCAGTAGGTGCTGAGCTCTGCACCATGGGACAGGAGACATGAGCCAGACCAGGCTCCTCCATCTGGGCACAAACAGACACAGAGAAAACCAGAGCAGTCAGGTCACCTGCAGAAGAATATGCTCGGGCCACAGCACATGCCAGGGCAAGAGAAGGTGCTGCAGGTGCCCTAGAGGGAGCCCAAAAGTTTGTGCCTAATGAAGCTACCATTGAGCACTAAGGAGATCTTTCGTGGGCAGACTGGAGACACATGCAAACAACTAAGCAATGTCCTTTCAGCAAGAGCAAAAGACAGCAGTGTCCTGGAAAAAGTGAGAGTGGCCGGGAGGAAATGCGTAAGCCCCAGCTCCGGGGTACCTGACACAGAGCTTTCAGGATGGACGTAAGTACAGTTGGGGGTGAGAAAGGGGCAGGGAAGAGCCAAGGGGGGACTGGAAGGAACTCAGACTGAGAAGTCACAGCCAAAAGGAGGAAGAGAGCCCCATCCTGTGGGTCTGAAGGAGTGCATCCCAATCCTGTAGGCACATGGGCTCCTGAAGACTCAATTCCAATCCACCAGCTGCTGTGCCCTGCTTGGCTGGCCTCCTCTACAGGAGGAGAATGTCATCATGACACCAGCCAGGGGAGTCTATGGCTAAGGCTCTGGACTGGGCAGTGTGAGAGTCACAAGACACCCTTGAGGGGAACACAAAGGAGCCTTGTGGTGATGGGACAGTGTTGGCCGTCACACACATACACATGCACACACACGTGCGCACACACGCGCGCGCGCACACACACAGCAAGAGACAATGGAGTCTGGACCTGATGGTGTCCCACTGCACCAGCCCTAACTGTGTAAATAGCAGTGTTGTGGCATTATGGTCCCTGAGGTCAAGACACTCCTGACAGCAGGGAGCTGTGGAAATCAAGTGACCCAAGAAAGCCATGCTGCGAGGCACCTGCCAGGGCCTTGCTCTGCGTGGCTCCAACACCTGTGCCTTTCCCGACAGTGACTGCAGGGACTGGACTCACCCCCCTGGCACCCACAGAGCCAGGTACAGACACCACACCTGGTGAGACTTAAACACACCATATGGCCGTGACCTGTCAGTGGCCTAGTGCTGTGCTGTGCTATAAGGTTAAGAGATGTCAACCCTGAGAGAACAGAAACAGGGTATATGGGATCTCTGTATAAGTATTGTTTTTGTAACGTCCTAGGGAAAAAACTTATTCCAAGTTTTTAAAAGCCACTCTCCATGGTTATAATGCTCTTCTGTCAGGATCTCTGTGGGAGGATGAGGTACAGTTCCTAACTCTGTAAGAAACCAAGCACATGAATCTCCTTAAGTGCTGACCTCTCTGCTCTGCTTGGGAGGAGGTGGTGGTGGAGGCTCCTCACCCAACAAAGCTGACAAGGTGACTGCACGGAGGAGGGCAGCCTGGGTCTGCGTATGAACTCAGGAGCAGGCGGGGCTGCAATTCCCAAAGCAGGGAGCAGATGCCGAGGCCACAGCAAACATACCAGAGGGACCCCAGTGCCGGCTCACCGCCAGTCCCTCCCTGCTCAGCTGTGAGACTGTCCACAAGCCCCTCAGCCCACCTTGGCAAGGTGGCATATGGAAATCTAATCTCATCGGATGAGGACTAAGGGAGATCATCAGGTGAGGTAAGGAGCTTTTCTCATTGCTGAGACAAAATACCCAACATTCACAAGTTAAGGGAGGAAGGGTTTATTCAGTTCGCAGTTTATAGAGGTTTCAGTACATGTTGGCTGGTTCCAAGGCAGGGTGGCACTGCAGAGAAGAACAGCTCATGGTGAGGGCAGAAGGTAGCAAAGCAAGCAAGCAAGGCACCTTCAGTTTATTTCTGCTCCTTTTATATTCTATATAGGCTGAGATTAGGGTGGTACCAAACTAACCAGTGGACTGATTTAGTTATCGCACACCCTCAATCCCAGCACCCTTAATCCCAGTATTGCCCCATGAATCAATCACACACTCTAGATGCAGCCACCGCTGAAACAGGCCTACCTGTAACCACATGGGGGGG